>JAVSBV010072545.1:0-10221 GCA_033117975.1 Parotocinclus spilosoma
CCTTTCCAGACATGCAAGCTGCCCATGCCACAAGCACTCATGCAACCCCATACCATCAGTGATGCAGGCTTCTGAACCGAGCGTTGATAACAACTTGGGTTATCCTTGTCCTCTCTGGTCTGGTCTTTTGATGATGTTATGCACGGAAGATGATAACTTAAGTCTTTGCTTTTTTACGTTGGGTAACACCATTCTGGTATTGCTGCACTATCTTTCTGCGCAACAATGGTGGAATTGGTGAATCTCTTACCATCTTGGCTTCTGAGAGACATTGACACTCTGAGAAGCTCTTTTTATACCCAATTATGTTGTCAATTAACCTAATTAGTGTTAATTGGCCTTTGTAAGTTAGCTCATATCCATTCCTTCCTATATGAGAGGCAAACAGCAATACAGTCAAATCCGGTTAATTGGACCACATTGGATCATTTTGGTCCTAACCGGCTGGTCCGATTACACGGACATGCCCTATGTTACAAGACGGGACATGCTATGTAACATATATTAAATGTTTAGTAAACCTTTATTGTGCGATTTACACGTATAGCGAACATACAAACAAAACTACTGTTGATTATGAACCTTGTTCATTAAAAAATACATTTGTAAACAAGTCTTTTAAAACGATCTACAATACAATGTATAGGCACTCAGCATGCAAAGCATAATACTGTAAAAAACAAGTTCTTACCAAATTCCAGTCAACGTTTGAAGAACTTATTCAGTGTGATCTAACGCGTTTTCTTGACGGACTGCACTTGAACAAAATCAAGAACGTGGTGGGCGTGTTCACCTCCCGCTGCTTTTGCTCTTGTCAACACAACTTTTGTTGTGTTTTCCTGACCTTTGATAAAAGCATAAATTCTCCCAGGGATCCCAACAATTCCCCCATATCTTGCTGACCTGCTTTGCAGTGGCTTTTTTTTCTTATACGCTCTCACGTTCTTTGGTCCAGCGGAATTTTTGTCCAAAATAAGCGAATAACATTACACGTATATAATAGGATTTGTTTCTGTACTTTAGGATTTGGTCCGAATAAGCGGCTGGTCCCATTAACCGGAATCGACTGTATTTCATGGCCATGCTGGTAGGAAATGGCTAATTTAATCGACACATTAACGTTGATCCAACACAGTACTGACTTTAAAAACCATAATGATGGTTCTGGTAAAAATAAAATCAATATCACATCAACATTAAATTGATATTTTGGTATTCACTACAGCTAAGTGTAGGTAGCACGTCACACACACACTGCTTACATACGTATTGAAGTAACTACGACTTTATTTTATCTAAAGGATTCATTCATATTCGCTGTTTTCACAATTTTTATATTTAACGAGGCACTAACTCATAAAAACCGCACCGTTTATCGACAATATCGCAACTATAACGATCTTTTATCCCGTTTAATGAACGCCTCAGAAAGCTAGAGCCGCCCTGTGTATTCTGGAAAATGTAGTTCAACGCGGGCGCCATTTTAGAACACGCAGTGCATTCCCGCCACCTTCTGGCAGAGACTTTGACTGACACAGTTAATGACCAGAGATCGTTTGTTTTAATTTTTTCTTTAAATTCTATCTTTTTGTTCCATCGTGAGCCTTTTAAGAACAGACATGCGCAGTGACTGTAGAGTTTATCTACGTGCTGGAACCAGGGTTCGATTCCCAAAGTGATCACGGCTCCAGAGTCCTGGGTTCGAGTCCTGGTCTGGTTGCTGCCTTAGCGGAGTTTGCATGTTCTCCCTGTATATTGTATATTGGCGGGTTTCCTGCCACGTCCTGGGTGTCACTAAAGTGTCAGAGTGGTCCACGCCGTGGGCCTGTGCTGCCAGTTGGTGGCCGGTTCCTCACAAGAGAAGGTTTGGGTTCTCGTTTGTTTAAATGTATTGAATCGTTTCAATTCGTTCGGGCGCAAAATTTGTTTATTCTGTATGAACGGTCAGGCTAAGGGTGACGCCGTGTACAAAACAGTTTTTGTCGAGTTGGTGTACCACCGGGGTGCCAAAATATTGGTCACACTTTCACTTTTCTTAATTATTTTCAATTATGAAACCCCGAATTCGAATTTGTGTTCCTTACATTTCCTTTGGCTTGTACTTCATCGCAAACAGTACAAGAGTTTGAGTATTATTTCTTCGCAGCTTCTTTTAATTATTATCATGACTTCATAGGAAAGCCCAGAGAAGTGGGCGGAGCTTGTGGGCGTGGCTATAACCTGGGGCTTGTTTTTTGTGCAGTAAAGTTATAAGCGGTATTTGTGAACGTAACTCTGTATTGTAGAGCTTGATAAAGGTTGGATAAAAATCCCTCACCCATGCGCTCCTATCAGATATGGACGGTTCTGAGGGAGGGGAGAGAGATCACCCCTCTCCAGTTTACTTTTTAGGACTGAAATTCCTCCGGATTCGGAATGGTTTAATGATATTATTACAGAAATATCTCTTTCTTTGAGGAACATCGTTTATAAACACCGCGATGACCTGGAGGGAGTTCCTCTGATCATCTTTACTTCTCAAAGGCTTTCGTTTATACTGCTTTTGGACCAAACCATGATTGCAGTGGCTCGTTACTACCCCGAATTGGCCTGTCCCAATTTTTTCGGAATGTGTCCCAGGCCTGAAACGCAGGAACGGACGTTTATGAATTATTAAAAATAAATAAATAAATATAAATAAAAATCTCAGGTTCATACCATCTGTAATGGAATCTAAATCGAAGGAAATGTAAGGGACAGAAGAAAAAAAAGCGCTTCGTTTTACGATTTAAGGTTGTTTTATGAATCCAGATTTAAAGCTGATACGTGTGTGTGTGTGTGTGTGTGTGTGAGTGTGTGTGTGTGTGTGTGTGTGAGTGTGTGTGATGTTTAATCTGCTGAGTGTGTCACTGTACAATGTTTTGGAGCATGTTACAAAAACTATGCAGGAACTAAACATGATAATCTGCGTATCTCATTAATACATGAATAAAAACGTTTTATTTGCTACATCAGCATTTGTTCCGTCGTCCCATGTGTCTGAGGGAGGGGAGGGCAGTCACCCTGACCCTGCTTACCCAATCTGGTAACCCAGTACCCATCGACTCGGGTTCAAGGCCTAGTAGCGGCTTGGTTTGATTTGGTCGTAAATACGGCTGGCCACAAACTTACGAACCAACGTCTTTTCTTAGGAGCTTAGCAAAGGCTGAAGGTCATAAGACCCTCTCTAAAGAGTTTGTAAAAAAAAGGGGGGGGCTGAAGGTCATAAGACCGTCTCTAAAGACTTTGTAGAAAAGGCTAAAGGTCATAAAACCATCTCTAAAGAGTTTGTAGAAAAGGCTAAAGGTCATAAAACCATCTCTAAAGAGTTTGTAGAAAAGGCTAAAGGTCATAAGACTGTTTCTAAAGAGTTTGTAGAAAGGGCTGAAGGTCATAAGACCGTCTCTAAAGACTTTGTAGAAAAGGCTAAAGGTCATAAAACCATCTCTAAAGAGTGTGTAGAAAAGGCTGAAGGTCATAAAACCATCTCTAAAGAGTGTGTAGAAAAGGCTAAAGGTCATAAGACCGTCTCTAAAGAGTTTGTAGAAAAGGCTGAAGGTCATAAGACCGTCTCTAAAGAGTTTGTAGTAAAGGCTGAAGGTCATAAGACCATCTCTAAAGAGTTTGTAGTAAAGGCTGAAGGTCATAAGACCGTCTCTAAAAAGTTTGTAGAAAAGGCTGAAGGTCATAAGACCGTCTCTAAAGAGTTTGTAGAGAAGTCTGAAGGTCATAAGACCGTCTCTAAATAGTTTGTAGAAAAGGCTGAAGGTCATAAGACCATCTCTAAAGAGTTTGCAGAGAAGGCTGAAGGTCATAAGACCGTCTCTAAATAGTTTGTAGAAACGGCTGAAGGTCATAAGACCGTCTCTAAATAGTTTGTTGAAAAGGCTGAAGGTCATAAGACTGTCTCTAAAGTGTTTGTACAAAAGGCTGAAGGTCATAAGACCATCTCTAAAGAGTTTGTAGAAAAGTCTGAAGGTCATAAGACCGTCTCTAAATAGTTTGTAGAGAAGGCTGAAGGTCATAAGACCGTCTCTAAAGAGTTGGGATTCTTGGAGTTTGGATCACACCAATAGAGGAAATTCGAGACCCCGGAGCGGCAGGCCATCGGAGAAAAGAAGCCAGGGGTAACCTCTAGGCAACTAAAGGTGGAGAAAAGACGAAACGCTTGGCTCTTTGTGTAATCATTTTAATAAGAATGGTTGTGATCGGTCGTTAACGTTTCTGTCCTCGTGTTCCCACGTGGTACCGATTATAAAAAAGTCAATCAGTCGACAGAATTAGGGATTTTTTTTGTCTCTCCTTCCATAAGTATTTGGACGCACGGCTACAGCTGCGGACGGGCAAAACAGACGAGGAGGGGGTGTGTACAAACATACGGATCGGTCGGGTTCACAGTGCAGTTTGTGCTGTTTACAGAAGCAGAGGGGACACGTGTCCGGATAATTATGACCCAACAAACGCTCACAGTTAAACAGGAACACAGATGCTAGTCCAGATGTTGGTGTCGTTTGCTAATTTAAGGCACACGCTATAAGCTATTGGCAAAACTACGTTCGTACGGGTCCGAGTCACAGCAGCGTAAGATCCCGGAAACAGGATCGTCTGTGTTTGCTATCAGGCTTTAGCCAGGTGTGTTATGTACAGCGCTATATCGTACGCTAACAGCGAATCAGCCATTAAACTAGCATGCTAACCAAACTGTTATTGTATATTGTGAGTGCAAACGGCTCCACTGAGCGTCAATCATCCAGAATATCTATAAAACCTCGTCCCGACTGGACCTGCCCAGATTCCTTGACAAATTCTAATGCGCCCGCTCAAGTTTTGGCACCCCCTGACCAGGCGCTAAGTGGCTAATCGCTTCAGGAAATGCATTTCGTGGAACACAGGGTGAGTCAAAAGTAACACAAGTAATGGACAGACATATTCCTGAATACCCCAGTGAGTAATGGGTGAGGGGGTCTGTGTTTTAGACCCTATCCGGAATGTGGCAGCCATCTTGAAAGCCGCCATATTGGATCAAGGGTGAGTTTGAGCGATCTTAAGGTGGTCGTGTGAGGTATCAAAGAAGATGAGAATTGTATCGGAAATCGATCGGGGCGATCAGATTCGGAATATCTGTTGTGGTTTAAAAGTTATCAGCAAAGAAAGTTCAAAACTTTTGTTGTTCCACGCAGTTAACTGAAACTGGAATTGAGGATTCTGATGTCGCCGCTGCCGTATCATAGCAACAGACTTCAACAAACGGAACCCAGAAAGATCAGTAATCTCACACGGCACTGTTACATCATAACCAAATTCAGAGTAACCGCCAGCGACCAACAAAGTTTGGGAAAAGTCCAACGATGGACGTGTCCTGTGACTTTTAACTCACCCTGTATTTCTATTTTCTTCTTCTATTTTATTCTCTATTTTCTAAGTCGATACACACCGAGCGTGACGTAAAAACGGAAAATATGAACTGATGATGCTCTAATTCCGGTTGCCACGCCCATTTCCTCTTGGGTTTTTTAATTCTTCTTTTCATGCTCAGGTCGCCAAATAATTAATAAACGTACTGAATGAAAACGTTTTCAGGGAACCGAAAATTTAGCGCAAAGTACAGAGCAAACGTTTCCGATACAAATACAATACAAATTCTACGAATGGGTTCCAGATCCTCAGTAAATCCCCCTTTAAAACATGTAGTATTCTGTACATTAACGAATTTGTATTAATTATGGGAGGAGCTCCCTGATGAATCCACCATAACTGATAAAGATCCAGAACTGATGAGTTTATTATCGTCCATAATTAAAGGTTATTTTATAATAAAGTGCTGATCGATAAATCTGGAGGAATTAACGGAGTGATGGACGGAAAGGGAAACGTAAAAAAAGCAAAACACTTAGGATTCAGTTCTTGTTTTCCTTTCGGTTATCTGTCATCACTAACCTTTTTAGGACCCGCAGAGATTTATGTTGACTGAGAATACAGAACAGTGGGTAAAAAAAATAAAGAAAAACACGATAAGAGAGGGAGAGAGAGAGGGGGGGGGCTGCTGTGAATCAGAATCAGCGTGAACTGAACAGTGGCAAGGAAAAACTCCCAATGAATGGTGAGGGAACCAAAAAAAATCCGCACATTCCAAATCAACAAAACAGGCACTCACACCTCGACTCCGCCTTCTTCGGGTTTATTATTATTGCTTGCCTCTGTGACTCATGTCACACACACACACACGCGCACACACACACACGCACACACGCACAAACAAACACACACACACAAAGCCACAGATGTCCTTTCTCACACTCCTCTTTCTGTCAGGCGCCCTCAGAACATGGTGCGTTCGCAAACAGCAGTGTGTGTGTGTGTGTGTGTGTGTGTGTGTGTGTGTGTGTGTGCTGACAAACACAAGCACACAACAACACACACTCCGCTCTACGGGAAAACTGCAGAACTCAGAGGAGACACAGGACACGAGGACACTTCAGAACCAATAGGAGCCGGGTCACGAGTGTGTGTGTGTGTGTGTGTGTGTGTGTGTGTGTGTGTGTGTGGGGATAATCAGGCAGATTTGCAGTCTCACCCTCAGCCTACTTCCAGAAGACACTCGTGGAGCGTTTCCTAGGCGATAAAGACTCAAGTGTGTGTGGAGAGAGAATGTCCATCCAAATCATTTCTATCCTACATGTGAGACTTTTTAAATCAACTCTGCCATGGCAACCGTTACCGACCACAAGGTCCAGGGTTCGAATCCCGACAGGATCCCAACAAAACACGAACAAAACCACATGCTGCACATAATTAGAAAGGCGCGGCTGTGGAAGGAGAGGGTACGGGTACTGGACTGGACCTGTACGAGGCCAAAAGTATTCAGACACGCCCCTGCATGAGGCCAAAAGTATTTGGACACGCCCCTGTACAAGGCCAAAAGTATTAGGACACGCCCCGGCAGGCCACGCCCCTGCATCAAACCAAAAGTATTCAGACACGCCCCTGTATGAGGCCAAAAGCATTCGGACACGCCCCTGTACAAGGCCAAAAGTATTAGGACACGCCCCGGCAGGACACGCCCCTGCATCAAATCAAAAGTATTCAGACCCGCCCCTGCATGAGGCCAGAAGTATTCAGACACGCCCCTGTATGAGGCCAGAAGTATTCAGACACGCCCCTCCATGAAGCCAAAAGTATTCGGACACGCCCCTGTACAAGGCCAAAAGTATTAGGACATGCCCCGGCATCAAATCAAAAGTATTCAGACACGCCCCTGCATGAGGCCAGAAGTATTCAGACATGCCCCTGTAGGCCACGCCCCTGCATTTAGGCAACAGTATTCAGACACCCCTCTGTATGAAGCCAAAAGTATTCAGACACGCCCCTGCAGGCCACACCCCTGCATTAGGACAAAAGTATTCAGACACGCCTCTGCAGGCCACGCCCTTGCATGAAGTCAAAAGTATTCAGACAGGCCACTGTACGAGGCCAAAAGTATTCGGACACGCCCCTGTAAGAGGCCAAAAGTATTCGGACACGCCCCTGCAGACACGACCCTGCATTAAATCAAAAGTATTCAGACATGCCCCTGTACGAGACCAAAAGTATTCGGACACGCCCCTGTATGAGGCCAAATGAGACGCCCCTGTAAGACGCCCTTGCAGGCCACGCCCCTGCATTAAAACATTATGGATACGCCCCTGTATAAATATGTAAAACCACATTATAATTAAGTAATGTAACAGAGTTGAACAGAATGAACTGGTTTAAATCTAAAATTGGACTAAAATACAGCGAGAGTCGATCATAACTCTAGTTTAGGTTTAAGATCAGGATTTAATTGCATTACTTTGTATAGTTCTGAGAAATTTTGCAGCGTTTATTAAAAGAAACCCAAAGTATTCGTTATATTCTGGTTCCTCGTGCCTGAAAATGTTGAATCTAAAGACGATTAAGGTCATTTGGATGTGGTTTTTTTTTGTGTGTGTCTGTTTTATAAAGAACACTCCAACACTCTAATACAAAGCCCCGATCACCCCAGATCACCCCAGGTCACCCCAGGTCACCCCAGGTCACCCCAGCCCAATACCAAAATATCCCAAATTTATTTGATCCCAATTCTGATCACAGCGCTTTCATCACCTTGTTGCTCGTTTCCCCTCCACACCTTCATTAATCCCCCATAATCCAAGTCTAATCCTTTCTCAGAGCACATGGCTGTCTTATTCTCACACACACACACACACACAGACACACACACACACACACACACACACAGGTTGCCCCAAACCCCAGACGGACCTGCTGCTCATTCAGGCAGGGACGGTAATTAAGTCTCGGTTCAGCTGGAAGGAAATAATGGCAGAGTTTAGCTTCAGTAACGCTCTCTAATGAGATGGGGGATTTGGAGGCATTTTACACACACTGGCAACCTCGCATTGTTTATAAAGGACAAAGTGCCGAGTCTAAATACAAGCAACAAACGAAAAATAACACATTTTGAGCTTTAAACGTACGGCTGTTTTAAAGGGGCACCCACCTGCCAGGACCGGTGCTTTTTTATTAGTAACTGGGTCGTTTTTTTTGTACGTCTCAGTTTCTGTGAATAAATAAATAAATAAATAATTAATATGTCTAAAAGGATGAACCTCGGATCCATAAAATAAAATTAAAAAAAAGAATTATTTTATAATAAGATTTATTTCTTATAACAGGTTTAAATGAGAAGAAAAAGATTAATTTATAATTCATATGTTTTTTAAATGAATATAATAAATATAACATATGATTAATATAAAATAATATGTTATATTTATTATATTAATCATATGTTATATTTATTATATTCATTTTAAAAATATAGGAATTATAAATTAATATAATAAATATAACATATTATTAATATAAAATAATGTTATATTTATTATATTAATAATATGTTATATTTATTTTATTCATTTTAAAAGTATAGGAATTATAAATTAATATAATAAATATAACATATTATTAATATAAAATAATTTTATTAAAAAATATTAAATCCACATGAAATGTTTTACTTATAACAGGTTTAAAAGGGAAGAAAAATAAGGAATAGAAACTTTTAAAAAATGATGAGTTGGAGGTAAAAATGCTGATCAGACTCTGAGCTTCAGTCCTAACAGAATTTCTATAATTAATGTTTATTATACGCAAAATAAACACTAATATATCAACTAATCCGATTTAATTTATGAATAATAAAGTTTATTTCTATACAGTGAATAAATCGAGTCTGATTTCTAATCCAGGCTGTTATTTAGATATATTATTTTATTAACAGAAAAAAAATCAGAGTGAGAGGCCTGGGTTATCATGTTTTTTATTTAACTGAAAGTAGAAAAGAAAGTAGAAAAGAAAGAAAGAAAGAAAGAAAGAGCAAGAGAGTAAGAAGGAACGAAGAAAGAACAAAGCAAGAAATAGAAAGAAAAAAAAAGCGGAAAGAAAAAAAGCATGAAATAAACAGACAAAGATGGAAAGAAAAAAGAAAGAAACAAAAAAAACGAGCAAAGAAAGAGCAAGAGGGTAAAGAAATAAAAATAGAAAAAAAAGAAAAGAAGAAAGAAAAACAGATACATAAATGACTAAATATAGAAAGAAAGAAAGAAAGAAAAAGTAAGACAGTAAAAGGAAATAAATAAAGAAAAAAAATATAAAGAAAGAAAAAAGGAAGAAAAGTAAAAAATAAACAGATAAATAAAGAAAAAGAAAAAACAAGCAAAGAAAGAAAGAAAGAAAGAAAGAAACGAGCAAAGAAAGAGCAAGAGAGTAAAGAAATAAAAATAGAAAAAAAGAAAAGAAGAAAGAAAAACAGATACATAAATGAATAAATATAGAAAGAAAGAAAGAAAAAGTAAGACAGTAAAAGGAAATAAATAAAGAAAAAATATATAAAGAAAGAAAAAAAGGAAGAAAAGAAAGGAAAAGTAAAAAATAAACAGATAAAGAAAACAAAAGGAAAAAAAAAGCAAAGAAAGAAAGAAAGGGTTAGGGTAAGAAAGAGCAAGAAAAAAAAAGCGGAAAGAAAAAAGGCATGAAATAAACAGACAAAGATGGGAAGAAAAAAGAAAGAAACAAAAAAAACGAGCAAAGAAAGAGCAAGAAAGTAAAGAAATAAAAATAGAAAAAAAAGAAAAGAAGAAAGAAAAACAGATACATAAATGACTAAATATAGAAAGAAAG
>JAVSBV010072556.1:0-10221 GCA_033117975.1 Parotocinclus spilosoma
ACTTTAATCTGATTACAGGATTGGAAATAGTAACGCGTTAGATTACTCGTTACTTAAAAAAGTGGTAAAATAACAGTAACTTAGTAACGCGTTACCGCCATCACTGGTCCAGACCTGTCTGCCACTGAATATTTCGCATTATGAAGTGAAAAATACAACAACAGAGACCCCAGACTGTTGAGCAACTGAAGTTGTACATCAAGAAAAAATGGGAAAGGTTTCCTGCTACAACACTTCACGAATTAGTGTCCTCAGTTCCCAAACACTTAAGTGTTGTAACACAGTGGTAATCAGACCCCCATCCCAGGATTTGGAAATAATCATATTCTGTTTTTTATTTGCGTTTTAAACAATGCTAGAAGGAAGTCAGTTCAACCCCTTTCTTTATGGTGCTGGACTAGAAAATCACTACTATTAGCAATGGGGTCTGTCACAAGTGGAGAACTGCCAGATTATTCCCCAAAATTGTAGAACTGACTGGTAACTGTGAATTGTGATGTGTCTTATGTGCTAATGCATACTTATCTGCTAACAAAGTAGCTTGAGGCAAAACATTACATTTTAGCTAATTAAAACAACAGACTACTTGCTCAGACAGAAACTTTACCAACATAAGTAGTTCTGTAAGCTGCTCAATTTTCTCAACTTAACTAGTTGCACACTATTTTCCAAGTAGGACTGTTTAATATCAAAATTCACATATGTTTGTGAGTGGCTTTGAGCCATCTTCCTAAAAGCTTGCCAGTAAACCTCAGGAACACAGTTATATGCAAAGAGCACCATAGCCTACACTAAATCATAATTCAAATTCCATTCTAGTGTAAAAGCAAGTATGTATGAGCTTTGGTAGTAAGCCTATACTACAATAACAGTTTTCAGTTAAGTGTAGAGTGTTTTAAAAAAAAGCAGAAGTAAGTATCAATCTGTGGTCTGTAAACACAGGAATTAAAGCATTTTTGTGACTAACATCAAAATTAGAACCAACAGTATTCTGATTTTAAGTGGTTAATCTCTGTTAAACCCATAGAGTGGGCACTTTTCCCTGCTACGTAGGATCTCCTGAACCACCAGTGTGTTTAGTGGTAGCTTGCTATTTTAAAGAAATCAATAATATAATGATAATGAATAATTTAACATTTATCAAACTTATCCAATGAAGGAGTAAGCATAAACTCCATAGAATCAAATGCATCCATGCTAACTATAGCAACACGAGCAAAAACAAAAATCTTACATGAAGTACATTTCCAGAGAAGTCACTACTTCAACTAACCGTCTTCTGTGCACCCCCTGACAGTTCCTAAATTCTCAGTCAGGATAACCTCCAACATAAAGAGGTCAAATAAGTTCCCATTAAGGAAGAACTGGCACTTTGCAGCGTTTTGCCAAGGTACTCATTATAAATGGTATGCAAGTAATTCATAAATATTAAGGGAATCTGAGACAACTGGGCAAATTCTGTCATGTAATAAGATTGATAACAGTTTCAAGTTATGTTCAGCCATCATCAGAAATCTATTGGGTGATATTCCTGACAGCTCAGGCTCATGTGATATACCTACACATGAAACAGATACATATTGATATAGATGATCCAGCACCAATGAATGGTTGTACACTGGTGGATTTGAAAGATTAATTTATTAAATCGCGTACTCGCTTAATCACAGCCAGTACCTAACTGGCAGCACAGGGCTGAAGGAGCACCTGCACCTGGCAGCCCCAGTAGTTAAGGCAAACACAAACACACACACACACACACACACACACACACACACACACACTCACTCTGAGACACTTTATTGAGAGAAAAGTTAACTTAATGTGTTTGGAATGGGGGAGGACATATCTGGAATACCCAGAGCAAAATATGTAAGAAATTGTTTGCTCACTAGAGAATGCTAGAGAATTGCTAGAAAATCTGGCTTTTTTTGCAGAGAGATCTGACCTTTATTCTATCACACACCTTTAATAGTAACAGAAATGCCAGTTCAATAACAAAACAACTTTCAGAGCAAGTCCATAATGAAGTTGTGGATGTTGTTTTGGCTGTTTATGCAGCTGTTCTGTGTTTATTAATAGGCAGAATAATGAATAATGATTTATGTTGATGTTTTTGGAAGTGCTGGCAAGCAACCCAATGGACGACAGCCTAAATGATGTTGCAGATGTGGCACCCAGCCGCAAACGGCGCCAGCGTCATCTAAAACACTTGGAATCGCAGCCCAAGAGACAAACTTTGGAAAAGAGGCAGACCTTAAGGTAAGACGTTTAACTCGTCATTATAAGAGGAAAGCATTGTAAATCTTTGGTATTTTATGTTTTGTATCTTTATTAAGGTATAACAAGAATTTTTTCCCCAAGTTTTTAACTATAATTCTGCTCTCTAAATACATTTGATTGAAACAAAGTCAGGCTCTGGCTTTGCCACTTTAGGACATATGCAGAGTTGTTCATTAGCCCTTTCTATGTTGTCTTGACTGTCTTAGGTTCATTGTCTTGACCTCTGGCCCAGTCCAAGGTCTCAAGCTCTCTGGATCATGTTTTTATAGAGAATATGTCTGTACTTTGCTTAATTTAGCTTTCCCTCAACCCTGACCGGTATCCTTGTCCCAGTCGTTAAATAACGCCATCACATGCTTCTTTGTATGTACAGTACTGGGGCAGGTGATGAGCAGTACCCGGTTTCCTCCAGACCAGATGCTTAGAAATGAGGCCAAAATGTTGTAGTTTCATCAAACCAAAGAAACTTGTTTCTCACTGTTTTTCATGTCTTTTACCGACCAGAGGCTTTTGTCTTGTTACTTCGCCATAAAGGCCAAACTGCTGGAGTGCTCCAGTGATGGCTGACCTTCTGGAAGATTTCCCCATGTGCACGCAGAATTTTTTAATTGAGTGGGTTCTTGGTCACTACTCTTACCAAGGCCCTTATTTAGTTTGGTTGGAAGGCTAGCTCTAGAAACAGTCATTGTTGTTCCAAACTTCTTCTATTTCATTATTTTGGGGGGCACTGTGCTCTTGGGAACTTTCAGTAAAGCATTTTTGTAGTTTTCCCAGATCTGAGCCTCAACAAAATTCTGTCTCTGAGCTCTAGAGGCAGTTTGTTTTTTCTTTTTTCCTCATTGCTTGGTTTTTACTCTGTTGTATAGACAGGTGTGTATCTTTTCAAATCATGTCTAATCAGTTGAATTGACCTCACTCCAGACAAGGTGTAGAAAGATCTCACAGATTTTAAGTGTCAAGGTTCTGAATACTAAGTTTGCAAACAGTTCTAAGATTTGCTTAATTCATTTAAGACTGAAAGAATGTGAAAAACATTTCCGGATGCATAAATGTTTTATTATTATCTAAAGAACTACAATGCTAAATATAAGGCTTTAACCCAAATAACACCATAATTACTGATCCCTTATCAGTACTGCACTATATAGGAAGAGACACTTTAGTGCACTTTGAAACACAGCTGAAATGTAACACGTCCTCGTCATCATTGTTTGTCAGCACTGGTCTGTCTAATAAACAAACACACAGTTTAAAGCTGGAACTGTTCTTAGAATTGACCAGCACAGAATCGGTTATATGAGACTGATCAAGAGAGTGAGAGAGCCAGTGTGTGTTTCTTTTGCTGAGAAGGAGCTGTGCAAATCAGCTTTACAGTAATATCAGATTTTAATATTAGAGACTTGGCTGAAAGTTTTCTTCATTTAATAAATAAACCCCAAGTCTTTGAAGTTGTGCTATGGACCTTCTACAGAGCCCTGATCTCAAGATCATCAAGAGTGTCCTGGATTAGATGAAGAGACAGAAGGATTTGAGCAAGCCTATATCCACAGACAATCTGTTATTTGTTCTCCAAAATGAAAAGGGTGGTCAAACCAAATATTGATTTGATTTAGACCTCTCATTTGTTTATTTTGCATTTTGTTAATTGACAAAAATAAACTATTTACCCTTCTATTTTTGATTGCTATTAAGTGGCTTCCTTGAACAGGGATCTATCAAAGTCTGATTTTCACAACACAAGTTGAGCAAGTATATAGTAGGGTGATCCAAAAATGATTTCTGAGGAAATAAGTTGAGTTGCTTGAGTTGATGCTTATTAGGATGAAAACCTTTGCAAATTTTACTTCACTAGTCCACTGTCAGGTTGTGTACAAATGGAGGAATCCAAACGACTTCCTGAAGCCAGATACATTCAAACAATGAGGTAACTGGAATTCAGATAGTGTTCTGAAATGTGCTGTCTTTTTTGACTCTTGTTAATTTTAACATTCATGCAAATTGTCGTCCAAAAAAATTACTGTAAATGTCCATTTACACAACACAAAACACTTAAGTTTTCAGCTTGTAATTACCCTCTTTCGTCTGTAAATTGCTTATAATTAAGATAGTCCTGCTTTTAAGAGCTTAACGATGTAGCCAGTGCATGCTTTGTTAACTCTTGAAAGTATGATCAAAGTATATGCAAAGTATGATCTTATGGAAATCCTAAGCCAAAGACAAAGTGATCAAACAAACAAAAAAAAAACAAACACAATAGCAAATAAAGAAACACAATAGAGATCAGCACAAATTAGAAATTGTAACCTACAGGGTTACTGATGATTAAATTCTAACTTAAATATTAGCGTGGAAGATCGAAATATATACAACAGGAATACAAGTATGCAAAACCTAAATTCAGGTTACGATTTTCCAAATGTAACCAGTCATTAACCAAGCAAGCATCTGTCATTAACTACCTGCATTTTCCAGCTTACTTTATTTATATATAAATAAGCTATGTTTATTTTATTAAGCAGGAGCCTTATACCGTATTATATTCTTAAAAATCCAAGCAATTGTGGTTTAAAGGCCTTACTCATGGAACCAAAAGTGACAGCTTGGCAGAGGTGGGTTTTTAACCCTGGATCTTCTGGTCTGATTTTAACCACTAGGCCAACACAGTTAGTTCACCCACACATAATGTTTCATAATTTGCTCTTGTGGTTTATTAATTTTTTTTATTTAGAATAAATAGTATAAGTAGTATAAATAAGTATTGTATTCATAAATGTGATATTTATTAAATGCATTGAGCTGAGGAAACTAAGACAGCAGTTTCCCGTTATGTTGACATAACTATTTAATCTCTTTGTATCTACAGTGTTTCTGATATATAGCTTTCATTTCTTACTTCATTGTACTGTTAACATAAGGTAGCTCTGGAGGTTCCGTGGAGAGAGGCCAGTGTCTGAAGTAGTGAGGTTATGGAAAAAAGAATCCTGGTAACGGGTGTGCACTTGCCAGGGGTATGATCAGTGGCAGTTCCAGCACTGGATAAGGAACGTGCATCTGGTTTGAATCCTGTGCCAAATCTCATATGTGGATCAGGTTGGTCCATTGTGGTGACTTCATACAGGAACAGCCGCCAGAGCAACGTCTGACTACCTAACATTCTTCTTAGCTATAGTTTTTGAGTCATAATGTGTGAAAGTAAGAGTTACGTTTGCACAGCTATACACACAGGACAGTCATGTTGCCATGTTCAGTTACCTTAGCTACAGCACACAGTCACGGCATACAATTCAGAATGACTTCCAGATGTACAGTGTGCAAGAAGGAAATGCTAAGGCTATGGCTGGTTTTAAATGTGTTTTTACAGTACAATTAGATACAGTATATTATACAGATGGATTTAAATGAACAATACATACAATGAACAATACCGTACATTTAAATAATTAGTTTTTACCTCAGTAGTTCGATGAAGCTTGAGAACATTGGTTCTCTTTAAATAAACATTGTTTCCCATTTAAAACTCTGAGAGAGATGATGTGCTTTTTTAAAGGGTTTTTTTTTCTCTCGCAGTTTCCAGTTGCATTTCAGTCAGCTAACTTATGATATTGCAGGTTAATATGAAGTCATGATTTCCACTTCTGGTCAATACAAAACAGAAATGTTTCTGTAAGTGATGGGCTGATCTGCATTTTTTCAGTTCTGATCCTATTCCCATGCTAATCCCAATATAGATTCTGATACACTAGGTTTTTTTTTTTTACTTTAATATTATGATTATTATTGTTGGTACTGTGTATCGTTTGCATAATGTTAAAGTAATCACTATGCATTAAGCTTATTTATTATCCCATTAAATTTATTATTTATCCCATTAAAACATTTATAAGTTCTAGGCACAAAACTACTTAGGTAATAATTACTGCTGAGGTTACCTACTCTCTACTGTTACAATGACCAATATGAGAACAAAAATAGGGTTCAATGGGAGGAAAACAATCTTAAAATGAAAGCTATTTCTTTCCTTTTGGATTGCGTTTATCATTTCAGCAGTAGAGATGTATCACAATTAGCAATAATAGTAACTAAGAGAAGTTTTGATATTGTAGGTCCTTGTTTGAGTGCATTCAGCATTTTAAAGTTTTGTTCACATTCAGAGTTTTAGTCCCAACTAACCCAGCTAATACACAGTGTAACGCTGAAGCATTTCATGCTGGTGTTTCAGAAAATGTTGCCATTTTAGAAGTTAGTACATTAGTAGGAACATATAACTTGAATCGAACCCTGGTAGCCTAGTGGATGTTTTATTAGGGGATATTTGATTTTGGGGTATCCTCTCATTGTTGTGAATAGTATATTTGCTTACTCAGTTGCAGACTGAAGTTTGCTGTGTGCTCATGGTAACATGTGGAATGGAATCTGGATCAGTAAGTAAATCGCCCTGTCTGTCCAATATCTGATAAATGAATAGTCAATCAGACTGCAACATCAGTTCCAGTTTCGAGTCTCACTGGTTCCTTCCAGCCATGCCCGATGTCCCCCGCAGTGCCCTAATTATCACTACTAACTTATGTTCTATACCAGTCATTAACCAGTGCAACATCCCAATTAGGGCTCAGCATCCTACCAGTTACAAGTAAACACTTTGATATGCTTACTGATTATATTTTTGTTAGTCTGAAAATGCATAAAAAAGGCTAGATTACAGTACATTAAATGAATGCATTCATCCTGTTTATAGCTGTAAATGGAAGAAGAGGGTGGAAGAAAGTTCCGTTTTAGTTCACATCATTTGATCTGAATACATTTACACAAAATATTAGCCCCAATATATAGCCCCCCTGTTAGTCTTGATACTCTCTACTAGAAAACCTGCTCCTACCATTACCATTACCATTAGTGAACCACTACTCAATATCATATGTTCATAAATCCTGTTCCAAAGTTGTTCAAACGTGCTCTTGCTAAACCAGTAAAGAAACCAAATCTTCACAACTTAGAAATTGCAAACTATAATCATAATTTTCTCTCCAGTCGTTTAGAGAAAATTGTTGCTAGTCAGGCTTCAGGGATACATCACAGTGCAGCAACAACAGGTCTGCTGTTTGGCTTCTGGTTGTAGTGGCATCTTCAATTTAGTATTGCTGGAATTGCTCTTGACACTATAATAATATTGACTATATAATATTGTCAGTTTTCGGCTTTTAAAAAAATGTTTGGATGGGATGAGCAAGGCCATAGGTCAAAAAAGACTATAACCTTGCTATATAAGATCACTTGGAGGGATAAATATAGGAATATAAACATGTCCTTACTAACGTTAAAGCTGTTTATGTATCCTCAATCATAGAGAAAAATAAGAATAATCCTAGATTTATATTTAATACAGTCTCCAGATTAACTACAAACATCACAGAAACCGAATCTGAAGTTCAGCCTGATTTTAACACTAATGATTTTGACTTTCTTTTAAAATAAAAACTCAATGCTCATCAAATCTCACATCTATTCACCGACTACTCATCATCTTAAATCTATTTCGTTATTTAATTTACATTTTGTTATTAATAAAATGTTATTATTTAATTTATGATACTATTAATACAACTTATCTATTTTATTTAACATTTAGGCCACCCAAGGAGGATGGGTCCCTTTTTGAGTCTTGGTCCTCCCAATGTTTCTTCCTTCTATATTCAGGGAGTTTTTTCTTTCCACCGTCACTCTAGGTTTGCTTAAAATTTGCGATTGGCCTTTTAAGATAATATAGTATTGTGAAGCTGCTTTAAGACAATGCAATGTGACCATTGGGTTAGATAATATCCAACTGAATGTTAGCAATGTGTCACCATGACGAGTTATCAGAATAGAAATGACAGCATTATGATATTCCACAAGGTTCCATTTTTGTCCTCAGCTAATTCTCACATTATATACTGAACTCGTGACTCCTGCAATATGCAAACATAATGCTGGTATTCAAAAGCACAGTGAAATGAAAGAGTGAATTAAATGCATTAATACACAATGACTCAGCTTTCTTCTCATTAAGTAGTGAAAACTGAAATAATGATGCTGGGCAGCAAGCCTGCTCAAGATAAAGCACTTCACCCGAGAGCCCAATGACTGTTCAGTCACACCAGTTACTACAGTTAAAGACCTCTGTGAAATATTGGACCATGGAGGGTCATTTTATTCCCATATAAACAGCCGCATTTTTTACATTTATTTACAAACTATAGAAAAACTACAAATAATACATTATATTCTTATACGATGCTGAGAAATTAGTGCATGCCTTTGTTATTATTTATTAAACACTTTGATGTTTTTTTTTCACTAAAATGTCATGAGTGTAAAATTTCTTGTTTTTGATTGTGTATTCACTTACTCACTTACAGGAACGAATTGTCTGAAAACTCCAAAGCGGAAGTGAGCAAAACTCCAGTTCAGCAGCCTGCACCAGGGAGTCCAGATCCTGATGAGCTGTTTGATGACATCTAAATTCATTTTATGCTGCATACATATTAGATATAATATACATTTACAGTCTTTGTGTGTTGTAAAGAAAAGTAAATAAAGAGCAGTTTGTGTTTACTAATATTGCTAATATGTGTAATTCATTTACAGGTGTGATGTTTTGACTACTGATACTTATGATGACCATGAAGGTAACGATGCGTGTTTGCTCCTGCCAAAAATGAACTACACCAGAATTGTGTTTGAGAGAGGGAGAGTGAGTGAGAGCCACACAGAGGTTAGAGTTAGGTGTAGTTGTTGAATTAATTAGCTTGTAACGTTTATATATTTGGCTGGTACCAAATAATGCAAATTCTGTAGATTTTGTTCAGACAAAAACTGAAACTTTATAGTGAAAATCCAAAACAAAAAGCACCGAAATTTGTTTTAGGTTATTGTTAAGGTTGGGGTTAGGTGTGCAACACTAACATACTCATTCACAGAAAAATAACTCACCAAGAAGTTGTTCATAAAATTGTTTATGTGTGAATATAATTATGCAAACTCAATTATCATGATTGAGTAGCAAGTGACGTAGTCATCTGGGTGAACAGAAGCATGTCATACTGGACAAGAGTGCCCCCACATTGACTGTTCAGTAGAGTGTATTGTCACCCAATACTAAAAAAAAACACACTGACAGTGATGGGGCATGGACAGGAACTGATTGTCCAGCGAGTTTCTTTACCACTTTTGCTTTGCATTATCGTCCATGAAAAGAAAGTTGTTTCCATCTGCTCCAGGTATCTGTCAGCAGTCAGCGATCCATTCTGATATCCATTGTCCAGTGACAGCAAGAAACTGTCCCTGCAACTCTGTTGCATTGCTGTGCCTCCTCCTACTTGCCAATAAGGTTAAGTGTCGGTCATCTCTTGCTGTTGTGGCAGATGGGCGACCCTGCTCTAGTCTTCTTCATACTTTTATTGAAAGAGCTGGCAATTTGCAGGGTGTGTGCTTTTAAGACCAGGGAACATACAGATACTCCTGAATTTTCAGCCTTTTATATAGTGCATTTACCAGTTGAATAAAAGTTTGCATTGAACAGATTTCTTTGACGTCATTTGGTTTACTGCTGTTGTTGTTTAATAAAAAAAAAATATCAAATGCTTCCTTTTTTCCTTATTCATTTCTAAATAGCCCCTATTTTTTTGAGCAGTTGATTCCGGTTAATTGGACCACTGGTTAATGGGACCAGCCACTTATTCAGACCTAATTCTAAAGTATTGAAACAAATCCTATTATATACACGTAATGTTATCCGCTTATTTGGACCATAATTCCACTTAATCAGACCAAAGAACGTGTACAGTATGTAATATCCGTGAAGAAACGTCCCTGACATCACTATCCGAAAACTCCCGAGTTTTTCCCCAGCCCTCTACTGCCACCTACAGGTCTTTGCCTAACATTTCCATTTACTACAAA
>JAVSBV010072587.1:0-10220 GCA_033117975.1 Parotocinclus spilosoma
TGTACAACGCAGGGATTTCCTGGGAAACCTTGGATCATGGCAATGTGGAAGATACTTCGACATGCACCACCTCATCGCATTGCATCATACCAAGTACACACCTTCATGGCCGACTCTCAGACAAATAATGTCAAGTATATTCCGCAATGGGTCAGAGTCTCAGTGGTACGAGGGGGGCCTGCAGGAGATTTTAACACTAAGGCCGATCAGTGTGTGTCTGTGTGTGTGTGTGTGTGTGTGTGTGTGTGTGTGTGTGTGTTCATGTCAAATATGTATGTCATGTCCAAGCACTGCTTCACTCACCCGCTTTATCTATTTGTAATGACATCAGCGAGAGGCAAAGTCTATAACTATGGCACGTGTTACATGTAGACCTTAAAGGGTTTTAACTTTGTTACGCTGTTCCAAAATATGAAACAACCTTATTAACATGTCTTGTAGCTGAATTTGTTTCTGGTTTAGCATTTTGGACATGCATATTTTCCCCGCACAACGATCCCGCTGATGCTGGGCTTTTGGGCAGTGCCAATGGACTAATCATTTTGTTTTTGTATTCAATATATGACTTGAGATCTTCAGCATTTTGTAATACATAGGCTGTGGGTTAATGTAAAATGTAATGTAAATGCTTAAGCATGTTTAAGGTAGGCTACACTATGATATGGACAGTATATATTAAACCCCTCTGTTTACGATCCATTCAACTTACGTTGAGTTTACCTGAATGTAACCCTATCGTACATTAGGGAGCACCTATATGTTAAAGTGTGCTATAATGAGGGATAGAGGGGGGGAAAAATTTTCGGTTCAACACTTTAAACCCGGGTCAGGCTTCGTTTGCCAAGGTCTGTCTCTGCCTAAGCAAGCACACAACTCTAGTGCCTGTTCAAATACTCTTTCTCTCATTCTCTATCTCTCTAGCAACTCGTGACAATGGCCGCAGCAGCTCTGTTTGATCTCCTGTGTTTTCCTTAATCTGGGTTGTCAAGGTTTGCCCAAAGGAGACTGTTTACTTCCCCAAAAAAGGTGTTGTTTGAGGTTTTGTTGGGTTTTTTTTGCCTTTTCCCTTTCTCTCTTATTTTTCCTCCTTTTATTTCAGGCAATGGCTAACCTAGTGTAGCAAGCTTGCACCTGTTCAAGCTGTTAAATAGTTTGGAGTGATGGATACAGATAGTGTCTTTACAAGAAAAGTTAAGAAAACATTTTTTATCCAGTTTTCTTTTGCAGTATTGCAGGTAAAACACCACTGATGAGATATCTGGTGAGGAAATCTGGTGAGGAATTAATTATGTTAACATAAATTTAATTAAAGAAATCATTTAACCATGTTTCGCTGTTAATGGCATACATGTAATTGCACTGTGGCAATTACTCATCAAAGGTGGTCAATGTACTTCACTGAAATACAACTGCAAATTTTGTCAAATAGGCTTGTCATAGAAAAAAGTGTGCTGTCTTAATGAACTTCAGTGGTAAATAAAATAATGTATTCATAAATAAATAATACATGTTAATAAAGAATAATACATCAAAACTTTTAAGATGCACTTCCAAATAAATACAGTGTAAAAGTGAGCGGGATCAAATCTAAGGGAAAGCAAGTGTGCTATGTTTCTACCCTCAGTCGCTGCTATTTTGCTGTTTAGTTAGTAAGGTAGTATGAGTTCAGACGTAGACAGTGAACTTACTGAACAAGTCATGTCGAAACTCTCGATCGAGACACGTTTACGGTTCCTAAAGGAGCTATTAATGGTATGGAGCAAAACTGTACACAGAAGCAGCAGAACATGTTTAGAAAACATCTTTCCATTTCAGATAGGAGACGCGAAAGCAGAAAGCGTCCGCGTATTTCTTGTTATTTTGTCGGTACGGGGAACACGTGGGGAAAAGGGGCTCGATCGTGCTCAAGATCTCGGTGGTCTCTGTGATACAGCGAGCTTGTGAGTGAAGAACAGAGTGTATTCACTGTAGTGGAGCCGTTATAATTATTTTTAAACCGTCAGTGATCGCGTACGATAACGTGCTATTGCCTTGCTAAGAGGGAATAAAGTTTCGGCCAAGTAGAACGTCTCGCTAGCTGGGGGCTAACTTACTGGAGAAAAGTCACGAATTTGTCCTGCTATTTGGGTTTTTTTTTGTGAAAATGTTTTTCCCAAATAAAACAATACAAATGTAGAGAGTTTCGGTTTGATCACCTGACAGACTTCGGCGTCGGTCGCTCGCTTTGATCGCCTTGTTGGTTGTTTGTTGCTACAGTAAACAAACAACAAGGCAGCAACACGTGATGACACAAATCCAAACTCCAGGTATGGAGTTCAAAAAGTGAAAAAAAAAACTCACGAACATCAAAAATGATCTGTAAGCAACTTACCGAAGGGACACGGCTGCTGAACCGGCCGCAGGTTTGAACTCTTGGCGGCGGTGTGTGTGCACTGTAAACACTGTAAACAATATCACTCCGCTCTGGGACTAACTTGAGTCGAGCCGAAGATCCCTGCGGCTCTGCGCACAGGACACACCGCAACTGAAGCAGGCGATCGGCACTCACGGTCCCTTTATCCCCTTTTCTTACAAAAGCGAGGAGCTTCTGGAGTTATTACATTTTAATGCGCCGCGCGACGGGGAAAAAAGAAAAGTAGCGGATTTAGATGGTTGTTGTTGTTTGATGTTCCCAGTCCGTGACGTCATATCCACCTGCTGGGTAAACAGGGTTCAGCGCGCGACTCTCTCAGGGCTGCTCTCGTCTTAATGGAAGTCAATAAATCAGACTTTCAGGGCGGGTGACATTCAGCTACCGCTTTATCCAGCGCACTGAAGATAGCACACCATATTTTGGAGTTGAAGTGCTCCTCGGCTATGTGGGTACAAACCCAAGCGCAATCTCTCCCGTTTTCCTCCCAGTTCTCCAATGAAACGAGGCAAGTTTCAGTGAGTAAAAAGTTCAGCAAGAGGACAAACCATGTGCGAGCTAAAAGTGGCGCACGAGCCCGACCATGACTGGGATCAATGGTAAAATATATAAGGGGGGATTACTAACAAATCAGTCGAGCTTTGTTATGACCAACGTAAAGATGCCATTTTAACAAAATGGATCATTCATTAAAGTTATAAAGCTCAAAACCATATATAGAACTGCACTGATCATGCACTTTTTCACTTCAATCTTCTTTCTTATTGACCTATGTTTTTACAGACTGTCGCTCATTTCTGTTTTAACTGTCCCTTTACTTTTTTTTTTAACAAGTTTAGACCAGTAGTATACACGACTTGAAAGCCATATAACAAGAACACGTTGTTTTATGTAAAAAGTAAAACACAATACATTGTGATTTTTACATAATTCTACCTAAATGAGATTGTCTAAACACTGTTTAATCAATAGACAACATTTTCTGGACATCTCTTCTAATTACTGAGGTCTGACACTTCAGGATCACTCAACACATTCGTATTATAAAGCATACATTCTTGGATTCTCCTTAAACAGACAGTGGCAGTAAGAATGAGTTGTACAAAATCTGATACATTTATAGGTTTCCACCTCCAAGTCAGTTAATCAACATTCTGCGCTGCTGTCCTTAAACAAAATATATCTATAGACAATTGCTTTTCCATCTTTGATTAAGAACTTGACAGGCTTGGGCAGAATATTGACCTCAACTCCATCAGATACCTTGAAAATGCACTGGAATGGCAAAATAAAAGCCAGGGCTTATTGTCTAACATCAGCGGCCAACCCTACAGCCATCCTCCAAAGTCTAATTCAAACGCTTTTCTAAGATCAAAGGTTGTTGTAGCAGCAAGGTGGAGGGGGCAAATGCCACACTATTATCCATGTTTTGCATGTAATGTTTGGGTGTTCACAAACTATTTGTCTGTGACCAGGATAATCAAACTGGTTTGTAGATCTTCTGGCCATGTAAAACTAAGAATCTGGTAGTCTTTCTAAGAAAATTGGTCTTTATAAGGTGATTCTTATTTCAAGATTCTTAAAGATTTTATTAAATTGAAAGTTGAAGCAAGCTTTATCCAACAGTCATTTGATATATCATTTTACATTTTTTAAGTGCTTACTAACAGGTATTATTTATTTTATTTAACTCTAAAAATTCAGAAAAAAAACATTTGCTTTGGCCATTTAGAATGTTAACATGAAGGCCACCACAATTAAATGTTTGAAATAAACACTATATACATATTTGAACAGCACTAGTTTGAAACCAGTTAAGCATGTGTGCCTCCAGTGCTACAGTCGTAGTGATGCTTTAGACTTTGTATTGAAACATGTGCTTTCCACGTACAATTTCAGGTTTCTGGCAAGTTTCTCTGTCACACACCATAAATGTAGATGTACTATGACAAATGTAGTTTCAGCTACTTGAATTTTTTTAGACCTATGCACAGTACTAACATTTGGCAAAATATTTTGATCATAAAATTATGTACTTTATATGTTAATCACATTGATATATTGGTCCTAAAAGTTCTATATAAATAAAGATTATTAGGTTATTAACATATAGCACATCACAGACATGTCTAATAACCTTACAGTGATTAGATTAGAAGATTAGAGGATATTTTATTGGGAATATTTCATTTTGAAATGTCCCCTAATTTTTTGTGAACAGTATATCTTGAAATCAATTATATAAATTATTCATGTTTGTATTCTGTGGCCTTCACATTAATGGAATATGAAGTCTGTCACTACAGTATGATGCTAAACATATTACCTATTTATTTTATTAACATTAATAAACGACGATAAAGAGGTAATACAGATTTAGTAAGTCAGTTAATACTCAGACCTGTACATGTGTAATGTCAAGTACAGAGAGAAAAGACCTTGATCAAGGTATGAAAATGATGCCCTCCAAAAGTTGTGGATGACATATTTTTATACAGCTGTTGTCGCTAGATTTGCGATTTTCACGAGTACAGAGCGCCACCGTGTGGCCTTTATAAACAACTACCATTGACTGATGTGAACACTACTACTACTACTACTACTATTACTACTATTACTACTACTACTACTATTATTATTATTATTATTATTAATAATAATAATAATAATAATAATAATAATAAGGTAATAATATGTAGCACGCAATTTATAGCTAAACGTAGCGTAAATTGATAATGATGTGCAATTTACTTGGATGGTTTTGTTTTGGTTTGAATGCTGCATATTTTTTAACTATGTTAAATATTTGGTGTAAAAAATTGCTTCCTGTTTATACAGATAGTTTTTTAGATGCTAGCTGAATTTTTTCTTTACTGTTCTTTGTTCCAGTACAAACCAAGTACTATAACTTAACACCTTACTGCTTAAGTATATCACCCAATGTTAGGGATATAATGCTTTATCAGTGAATAGCAATTCAATACACATTACAGGTTTAAAAATTAAACACAGGCAATCATATTTAACAGAAACATACACACATCAAGAGATGAACCAGTGTCCACTTTGTTTAAGAGGCTGAAATCAACATCCCTTGGTAACTTGCTGTAATTTATCTAGTAACATTATAAGCAGCCAGTACAACATGGTGATATCTTTATAGTGTGTTAAACTGTCATGCTTGTGGTAATATGCAAAGTGCTTTCAATCTGAAATTACATTGTAAAAACTGGATCACAGGAAGCTTAATGCAAGTCTGGAACCAATCCTGGACAGAGCTCCATTCCATGACAGGGCACATGCAAACACACATACTCAATCAGTTACATTGGGAAATCTTTTCATGGTGACCTAACATGCTTTTAGAACATGGGAGGAAATCCGGATACCTGAAGGAAACCACACACACATACAAGGGGAGAACATACATACATAGTCGAAGTTATGGCCAGAGTTCAAACTAGAGAGCTGGGGGTTGATATTGCTAATTTGTGCTCCACTGTGCAGCATTTTTTTGTTTGACATTACCTTTTGGGTATGTCTGACAACAATTACAAAGTAAAATAAGATGCAAACTTCTACAGTAAAATAAGTGGTAAGCAAATTACAGCTTGGGTTGTATTGCTGTAAGACACAGGCACAGCCACAATGCTGTAAATACACAAAGAGCTTATTATAGTAATCAACCTTAACAACTGTAGAAAGTTGAGGTAGCAAAAAGTATATTTTACTGTAAACAGCATTAAAAGGGTAACAATAAGGTGCACATAATGTAGGGCACATTTTACACATGTCCACGTTGATTAATTTTCACTCTCCTTTGGGCATGCATTGTGGTAGGTCTGGAGTGTACTCTTGAAACACTAGGCACAAGACAGAAATACACCCCAGACATTTTTCTAATTTACAGTAGACTTACTTAATCACGCCTAGGCATAGTTTAAAATCGACAAGATCAGTGAGGAGAACATGCCAAACTTCACATAGACAGTAACTGGAGGAAAACTGAACTGTAATGAATGTGTCTGTTTGTAAATTTTATGTGACCCAGTTTCATTCAAGAAAATTACATTTACAGTATGTATTCCTGTGGTTATGGTGGCTTGGACTACACTCTAATGGCATTCCTACTGCTGGAAATGACACCACCTTGGTTTGAATTCTAGATGCGGCTCGTAACATGAAGGTCAGGAGGTACAGAACTCCAGGTTAGTCTCCTATGTGACCTTTTTTATAGGTTATATTAAAAACTTCTGAAAAGTTTCTGCCCAATCTTAGTTTATCATGCATTTCATATTTACCCCAAGACTGTTTGACATCCAGACAATTCTGTAAATATGTAAATGATTAATGCAGTTTTCTTAGAATGATCACCAGCTCATTACTTGTCTAGAGTTGGTTCCCAATTTGAGGTCTGCAACCCATAATATTATCACTAAAGTGTTCCCAAGAATTCCCATTTACTCAGTATACTTTAAGTGAGAACATGCTTCAGTTACACTTTGCTCCTAAAATGTTCCAAAACGTTGTTTGGTAACATTTTTTTTGTCTGAGAAAACCAATCTGCCCATTCTTCCTAAACACTGCTGTCAACAGATCCTCCGCTCTGTGGTTATTCTTTTTTACTGCATTATTTTATGCAAACCCTAAAATCTATTTCCTCATTCTGGTTGATGTGAATATTACTTTTTGCTACTTGCATACAACTACATGAATTTAGGCACTGCACTAACTAAACAGTTGCATGAAATAGGTAAAGAGGTGTTATTAATATAGTGCCAGGCAAGTTTGTGCGGGAATTTTTTTGTGGACTCTGTGTTTTAGAGTCTCTCTGTAAAAACCTGTACAAACACGCCAATCTAAGCCTGGACACCATCCCCTGCACATGGTTCATAGACTTTCTCACAGTGTGTCAGAACTACACAGATACATATCCTCTACTCCCCCCACTATCATACTGACAACCGTCCATCCGGACTGCCTGTTATGCCTAAAGCATTTTACATTTTTTACCCATGACTGCAACTCCATTGACTCAATACTCATTATTCAATACTCATTACTCATTCAATACTAATTATATTTGCAGATGATGCCACAATAAATGGTGCAGGGCCAATGATCTGTTTTTTATAAATCAAAGAAGGGCAGATGGATTAAGATGGATGAGCACCTTTTCCTTCACTTACTGGGGAAGGAGTACAAGGTGTGGGGAATGTTAAGCACCTTAGAGCCTACATATCAGAGCAGTTGTCAAGGACCATCAAGTCCTCTTACCTGGTGAATTCGGTCCAGAAGTGAAAATTACTTAAGGAACTGAAACAGGCCCATTTACCGCAAGAGCTTATGGGCCGCTTCCACCACAGCACTGAGAGTTCCAACTGCCTGGAATTGACCTTAATGAAAGGTCAGCTTAACAAAAAAGCAAGCAGCATCATTATGTATAATAAACAGCCTGAACATTGCCTGTTTGACCTACTGCCATCTGGGAAGCAGTACAGGGCAATCGGATCCCACACAAACAGACTGAAAAACATTAATATGTAAAGCTGTGACCTATGTTACTTCTCTCCTGAACCAAATGACTGACCCCTCTCTACCCCAAAATAGACTAAGGTACACGCAGCTAACTTAACATTCTATTGTAAGTCATTGTTATTCATTGTCTTCAGCTCCCATACGTAACATCAATTTGTAAACTGCTTTGTTGCAGTTTGAGTGAGTCACAATCACTTTCGCTGTACGCACCTACAATGCCAATAAGGAAATCTCTCTCTCATAAAGTACAAAGCAAGATGTGAATTATTGAGCATTGTTTACAGTAACATGGATCACATTGTTTTATTTGTTTTATTTTGCTCTGAATAGGTAGAGAATTGATGTAAGGCAGACTAATTAGATAATTACTTTATGTATTGTGATGGGTTTGTAATGCAGTACAAATCCAAGGCTCTGAAATGGACTAATTAGAGAGCTGATTATTGGATAATTAAGAAAATTAGACGCTCTCTGTTAATAAGGGAGAGGATCATGCAAAAATGTATTCCCATTTGCTGAGGTTTGAGCAACACTGGTTCAAGAGTGTAAGACAACAGCTATACTCTGGCCTCTCCTAATCCTCAGTGCTAGGTATAGCCATCTTTTTTGTCAATCATTAACATCTGCAACCCATTTTCCACATACAACAAGACATTCACTGCTCTGTACCACCTCTTCTCAATCTGTGAATCACGTCACACGTCCCACAGTTATTTATAACCCGATCCTCCTCATGCAATGCCATCTGCAGGAGACTAAGGTTACTACCACCTAAGACACACAAAGTGACTAACAAATGTAACAAGTGTATGGAGTCCTGGCTCCTAGCAATGTAGTATCCTTTCAAATGTGAGACCTCTGAAAAAACATTTTTCTGATATTCCAAAAACACACTTGCATTTAAGCCATGTTTTTGAGAAGCATTCAATAAGGGAAAAAAAAACTAAAAACGATGAAAATTGTCTCAGTTTGCCATTTGTTTTGGAAAACTTCTAAAAGCTAAAAAACTTCTTATTAAAAAAAATTAATTAATTAATTAAATTTCTTATTATAAAAATTCTTATTTCAACTGATGTTATCTATCTAAATATGGTAAAGTTACATTGATGTCATCCAAACAGCCAATCCAACGATGGTATGTAAATCTCTGAAGTTTAAAAAGTCATAACTTGGTCAATGTTCATACAATTCTAATAATTATTTCAGTTCAATTCATTAAAGCTCTCTCTCAGTCTCTAGTTTTTAGATAAAGCATTAAGTCATTAAGCAAGAAGAGCCTGTTTTTGCCAGAGTCCCTGACGCAACAATTTAAAACAATCACAGCAAAAAGACTATTGTAAAATGTATGAATATTGTGCATTATAAAAAGCTACTTTAATATATGTGTAAAATGTATCCATACAGAGTTACAGAGGTACAGAAATTGTTTGTTTATTACTATCCATAAGGACATTTTGTAGGGGAGTCAACATCCTAAAAGAAAAACATCCAAAACAATTTACACAAAAATAGATAGTGCCAAGTTCCACTAAATAAAATAGGTATTATATACACTTTGCATTATACACTCATTAGGCACTTTATTAGGTACACTTGTTTTTTTATTGGGTACACCTATTTCTTGTTAAAATATCTCATCAGCCAATGAAATGACAACAACTCATTTAGGCATGTAGACATGGTCAAGACAACCTCCTGAAATTCAAACCGAGCATCACAGTGCTTGTTTGTTGGTGCTCGACAGGCTATTCTGAGTTTAGAAACCGCTGATCTACTGAGATTTTCACACACTTCCATCTTTTTCCAGAATTGACAGAGAATTGTCAGAAAATATTCATTGATCAGCAGCTGTATGGGCAAAAATGTTTTGTTGAGGTCAGAGAGGAATGGCCAGAATGGTCTGAGCTGTTAGAAAAGCAACAGTAACAAAATGAATCCCTAGTTAGTACCAAAGTATGCAGACGAGTCTCAATTTCTGCTGCAATATTTTAATGGAAGTTTGAGGATTTTGGTGTAAACACCATGACAGCATGGGTCATTGCCTCTTCTAATGCAGTTCTAATGCAAAAAATAGGTCTAACCTGGTACTAGCAATGTGTACCTAATAAAGTGGGTGTTGAGTGTATACTTATATACCTGTAAGCAGTACATAGGGCAGCACCGTGTCTCGGTGGGTAGCACCGCTTGTCTCACAACAAGAAGGTCCCGGGTTCAATCCCAGGGTGGAACGGCTTGGGTCCTTTCTGTGTGGAGTCTGCATGTCCTCCCCGTG
>JAVSBV010072598.1:0-23503 GCA_033117975.1 Parotocinclus spilosoma
CCACTTATTGCTACTTGTCCCAACTTTTTTGGGATTTGTTGACACTGTGAAATTTTGAAGCAACATATTTTTCCTTTTTAAATGTTACATTTACTCAGATTAAACTGTTGATCTGTTATCTATGTTCTATTACGAATCAAATATTGCCATTTGCCATCTCCACATCGTTGCATTCAGTTTTTATTCACAATTTGTTTAGTGTCCCAACTTCTTTGGAATCCGCTTTGTATATACTCTATCCCAACTTTTATCTGCCATGGAATTGCGTCATATTCAGTTGCTGAGAACCAGGTCTTTTGTGCTCTTTTCCAGCCTTTGAACTGTGATACCGTGTTTAGTCTCAAAGACATTTTACACTTACCATGTGCTTTTTTTATCACACAGGCTATAAAATAAAGAAAGTGGTTCATTAAGTATTGTATCCGTGGCTTTAAAATCAAATTAAAACACCACATTTTATTATTTAATTTACAATGTTACATTTCCATTTTTCAATGCTTAAATTTATATATTTTCTATTATTTGTTAAGTGCAGCACTTTGCATAGAACTCTGGTAAATATACAAAAAGGTAAATAGCTTAAAATTAAGCATTTCCATTATTACAATGTTTCTCACTGTTTTTATGAGCAAAAACTCAAGTTTCAAAACTTGATAATTGATCATATTAAACACAGTTGGATTTACTGGAATGTCAAAAGGAGTTAAATACTGACTGAAGACAGCTCACTAGACGACCTTACACCAAATGATCAAGATGAAATAAGCACAACCCAACTCTTGCAAGAGACTGATTTTATTCCAACAGCGAAAATTTGTCTGTGACTATGTAACTGCTTGAAAAGAATTTGGTGTAAGGTTGCCATTAATGACACAGTGATCCCTACAATCTATAAAGAGACCAAAACTGATGCAACCACTTTGAGAAAAAAAATCAATCCTATAAAGAAAAAAGATGCATATAGATTCCTAAAAGCTACAAATTGTAAATCAGTGCTGTTTATTTGTACTGGCATTTTGTAAGTCATTGTTGCATCATCACTCACTCATTTCCCATACCTCCTTGATGTAACGCAGAGCCTGGCCTAACTGGCAGCACAAGGACTCGACTCTAGACAGGCCATCAACCTATCGCAGGACACACACGAGACATTTTAGAGACACCAATTGACTTAAAGCATGTGGAAGAAAACCTAATGCCTGTAGTACCTGGAGGAAACTCACACAAACAGGAGAAGAACATATCAACTCCACACAGACAGTAAATTACACAGACACAAAGCACATGAAGTAAAAGATTTAATTTAACATACATTTTTGCAGTTCTACACAAACCCCCTCCCTACTCCCCTGATAGTCAGCGTGGCGGTTACCAACAGTCAGTTTTTCTGGTCATCCACACCGAGCATCTCCTTCCCTCTCTTTGCATCATCATCATGTTTAGATGTTCCTGTAAAGAGGGTGGCTTTTAGATTTTTTTGACATGCTCATCAGTTCTTCACATCTTTTCTGGCTATGCACATGTCTGCATTTGAGCCGTTTTTCTTCAGTCCCTCTCTGTACAATGCCGTCAGGCAGTGGCACTTCATGTGCGAAGGATGACCATTGTAAGAAGACCTGCCAAAGACGAACATAAACAGTGGCTAAAAAAAAGAAACTATTCAGTGTGCAGTTTCCATTCCATTCATAACAGACTAGTGCTCTTACCCAAAACATAAGCAGCTACAAGTTTTTTGTTAACACTTAAGTGGAGGTAGACAGGCACTGTGGATTCCTGCTCTCCCAGAGTCGGGAGCATGAGAGCAGCCATACACACCAGGCCCAACAATACAGTAAGCAGACTGGGGCCTCCTGCCGCTGTGCGACTCTCTGTGTAATGCAAAACACATTAAATAAAAACAATTTGCATGACAATGGAAAACATGTTCGGTGTTACTCTAGTGCTACACAGTGGCACAAAAAGGAACTGTAGTATCATTTAAATATACTAACAACCCTCTATCAATCAGAGCACAAGGTACAAAATTCCCATATATGTTCTACCAAAAACTCAATGGCTTTTCCACAATTTATATGATGGCATTTTTCTTTGCATATGTAGTGAATAATCCTGTATTCGTGACGGTACAAATGTAAGACCTTTGCATTATTTGCAACTGAGGTAAAGATGCCTGATTTACAATGGGGACCAGGTAAACAGAAGAGCTTAATATATGCTGTATATATTATAGCATAGCCTATCTTAAACATGCTTAAAACACTTGCATTAACCTACAGTTGAGCAAAATCATTTATACAATGCCTAGTTTATAATGAAGTATGAAATTAAAAAAATGAATTGATGCCTTGTCAGTGTTGGTTCCTGCCTTGCTGCCTCTGTGACCCTGAACTGGATTAAGCAATACGGAAAGTGTTGTGAGATTTCAGTACATTTCTTTGAGTGTTAGACTGGGAGTCATTATTCAGCACATTATATTAATCTTACAGTGACAAAACACTTCAGAGAGCTGGTAACATTTAAGCAGATTGAAAGATCTACTCCCTAGATTTTTATGATTTACTGCTGCATACTGTGATGTATTATTCATCTCTCAATGAGATTATTTATCTTTTAGAGTATGTAAATGTCAGGCAAACGATAAATTAGGGATATACAGCATTTTGGCCAAAACTTAACAAAATAAAACATTTGGCTTAATGCTGAATATTAAAGACATATTTTGCAGGTTTTTATTCAATTTTGACCTGTTTTTCACCACTGCATAAACTATATACCCCAAATGAATTGTTGTAAGGCAAAGCAATTACAAGACTACAACTTCAAAATATTTATTAAACACTGAACACTGTTTCCCTTCTTGACAATTCAGGGGAACAAGGTCTGCAATTCTCCATTCTTGGATCATTCTCTGACAAGCTCCTAGTCTAAGATGCCTATGAATTAGATTCAGGGGTGCTGCAGAAAATGTTATCCAAAACAAAGACACTGCTATAGATAGGTATAAGGTCATACATTTGTTCAATAGAACTGCTTAAACCTATTTTGAACCACCAATGTGAACCCTCACATTTTTGGAGGAGACCGTTTAGCTTCAGAGGAGCTGCTGCTCACTTATATAAAGTACTATTATCGATCAGATGGAGGGCAGCGACAGCTCACTACCTTGGTGCTGGGTCAAGTATCATACAGAAATTGGCTTTGCCTGAGGGAATGGAGGGCAGTTGGGGAACCATCACCAGGCTTTACAATACCACACACTATGAGCCTTGCAATGGCCTGGGTCCCTCTTCAGGGCATGATTACACCTGTGCTCTGTGTTCAGCACGATATGCTGAACAACAATGGTGTGCCCTCCTAAAAGAACACTGCTCCACTGCAGTTTACCAAATATCACATAGCCAAGCCAGACAAATGTTTTGTGGATGGATGAGACCAAACTGGATGGTGTTGGTTTCAGTGAGAAAGATTATGTGTGGAGAATGGAAAACACTATAAGCTTATTATGCTGAATCTAAGACAGAATGATTTGACCTCAATGAAATAACAATGAATTCTGACTTGTACCAACACATTCCATAGAAAAATATCAAGACAGCTGTATGTGGACTGAATCTTAAGCGAATGTGTCTTATTCAACAAACCTAAAGGCACAGGTTGTTTTACTAGAAAATTATTAATGATTATATTTATATAAAATGTTGTAGAAGGACCTGAAGTGAATACTTCATGTGAGGAAACATTCTGGAGTTCTTGAAATGGGAATGGGACATCTCGACAGTTTAGTTGCAGTTGTCTCTGCATAAGACAGTCACACTAGATAAAGTAAAAGACACTTTTGCCACTTAAAATATGTAATCGTCTCCCATAAATAAATGTCCAAGTATAATATTTCTGCTCATTTATTTAAGATTGTTCCCTTTATCTACTTTTTAGGCTTCAAACTTTATGCATACATTAAAAAAAACACAAACTTTCAAGCACATCCCTAATTAAGGTATACTAGACAAAACATTAATTGTCCAACATCTCAAGCTAACTTAACATGTTCTACAAATTAATAATTCTACATTTAAAATCACTGTAAATCCTCTTTTGATTTGTCGTTGTTCTTGAAATTGGAGGATACAAATTCTATAAAACCCCTCAATGTCTGTTTGCCACGTGCTATTAATCTGTTTATCATTTCTGAGTATCTGTAGCTATCCAAGAGACTGTTTAGTGTTTGTACCTTGCATCAGCAAGCATTTGTGATGATTTGATCGTGTCTATTAATCATGACTGCATGAAAAGAGAGACATAAACACACCCTAAGATGCCATCAGATCACTCAAACCACACTCAGGTGCTCAGAAAGCAAATTGAACCACATTTACAAACATAAACAGAATGCATCTTCTGTATCTGCCTGTACATTTTCTGATGAAGCCTTTCCGGGGATGTGTAAGCCGTTTGTTGTTCTGCTGCATTGTGGGAATCCCTGCTTGTCCTTGAAACAGTTTATAATCATCTGAAGACAGACAGTTTTTATCAATACATTGTACTGCCATGTGAGTACCTTCAGTGATCAACACAATTCCTAAATGCATATGGATGCAGCTGCTTTGACAAAAAGGTAAGACAAAGTGCTGTATCTGTGCCTTTAACAATACCAGAATAACCAGTCTACGGCTCTTTCTTCCAACCATAAGTCATACAGGTGGGTCATTTACATTTACATTTATTGCATTTAGCAGACGCCCTTATCCAGAGCGACTTACAACACATACAGTCTTACAATACAAGCAGTTGTGGGTTAAGGGTCTTGCTCAAGGACCCAACTGTAGCAGAGGTGGTATTTGAACCCTGGATCTTCTGAGTACCTTAGTCCAGTACCTTAACAGCTAGGCTACCACAGTCCCTAGGGCCATTTTTCTCTGAGATTAGTGGCTGCACTTTCACACAAATTAGGCTGAATGTCTGGCATTGAATGTAAAAGACTTTAATTATTGTCTGGTGTGTTTTTTATGTGAGATCGGATCTCGTCTGGTCAAAAAGAGGACACATTGTAGTGAAAAGCATAAACAGTAGCTTGCCAAAAAACATCCAGACACAATCTGGATATGAACCACATGTTAATGAAAACATAAAATACAAGAAAAGGTGACTAAAAGATGATTTATAACTGTCTATATATGTATTTCCTGTAATTTAATTTAATTTCTTAAACCTACTACTGTTCTATTAATAGAAATGACATTTTTAAATTGGCTTGGCTAAAATGAGAGAAAATTTCAGCTTTTGTCCATCTTTGGTTAAATGTAAATAAAGTGATTTAAGCATTTTTAAGTTACAGTTCACAATATAAAACTTTCCTGCACTTAAAAAAGTATGGGATACCTCAAAATGAAATATCCTATAATTAAATATCCCGTAAATTTGTGAGCAGTGTATATTAAACTCCTCTTATGATTCATTCAGCTTGATGGCTTGGTTGAAACATGTCCATGTTCCACTGTGCTACGCTGGGCTGCAATCTGCAACTGTGCTATGGTGCCAACCGCAAACTCGCTGCTACTGCTGCTCTCTTGCCAGTTCATCTCCCTGCACCCTGTTCAGTTTTCAGCAATCTAGTTTCCGCACACTGGCACAGGCCTCCTTATACGGACTCCTCTTTAAATGTGAGTCGCAGATTACTGAGATGTTTTCTATACAGACTGCTCCATGCTTTATTTATCACAGTTAACCTCAGGGATCAGTTTCTCTACATTATGTTCAGTAAACCTTGCAGTCTGTTATTTTATTGGACCACGGACCTACTAAAACGTAATATAATCAAAAATTTTTAAAAAATATATTTATAGTTAATTATTATAGTTATAATAAACAATATTTTTAATATAATCATAATTATAATTAATACTATAATAAAATGATTATAAATCAATATCAGTATTATTAATGCCACACCTGTCTGCATTACTATAGAAATTTGACGTCATATTTTTACCTCATTAAAATACAAAGTCAACACTTTTCTTCAGTTACCTGTGATTGTTCAGTTACATTTTGCTCAGAAAACTGTAGGGTACCAGTAATTATTAGTTGTTTAAAAAAATTTTTAAGTAAAAATTTAAGTCTAGGTTTTTCTTATGTTATCAGTGCGAGTTTAAGATTAACCACAAAGGTACTTTTGTTTAGTTTCTGTTATAATAACTGTATTAACGGTACATACAGATGGTAAAACTACCTACGTTTCTAGCATTATTAAATAAACTGAGAATTAAATTGACATGACAGAGTTAAGCATGAGGAAACATGTATGAAAGTTAGAACTGAACTCTCCTAGCTATTATTGTTCATGACTATACTCATGACTCACACATGCCTCTGAATGACTACCTGACTGGAATGCAGTCTGCTCGAAGAACACGCTGTCAGTGAGCTGTTCCTTCATCCTTCGCTCCTCCTCTTGAGGACGGACCTGGGGCTGCTCCTGAGCCGCTGAGGGCAGCAGTGTGGCCATTACTTCCTTGCGGCCCAGAGCTTTCCTCTGGCTTTGCTCAGACACTTGCAGCCGGAACTTATCGATTACACCATAGTGGCAGGCTCGCACGTCTCGGTGCCGGATCACGCTATGCAATGGAGGAAAAGCAAAGAGCATAGACTTTAAGAGATCAAAACGGAATTCGAAACGACCGCAAAATATTCTGTTTAATGAATAAGCAGTGTGACGCTGCAGTGAGATAACGGTTAACTACTAATCGCTAAAATATTAAAGTCCATTAAAAATAATAATAATATAACAGTCATGTTTCAGTACTTCTTCATAACTTGTCACATTCTGTTCTTGCGCATAATGATTAGAAAAAAACCCTCTCTGTGCTCATCATTTGTTTGGCACTTGCTACACTTGCTAGAATGTAAGACACTGACTGGTTTACCCTTTCCAGCCAAAACATTGGTGTACAGATAAGTCTCATAATAATGTTCTCACTAGTCCAGAGCTCAGCTACATCTTGTTTTTTTTTAATTTCTTGTTTTTTATTTTCACATATATTCTTAGTGCAAAACTAACAGCCAACCAAAAAGGAAAACAGTGAGAATCATTGCACTTAATGTATTTAGAATAAACAATAAGGCTTGTATTTCATCTTTGTTTTTTGTGTGTATATATAAAACACACACACACACACACGCACACGCACACACGCACACGCACACAGGCACACAGGCACACACGCACACAGGCACACAGGCACACACAGTTAGTATTCAGACCCCTTAAATTTTTTCATTCTTGGTTTCATTGCAGCCATTTGCTAAAATCAAAAAAGTTCATTTTATTTATCGTTAATCCACACTCAGCATCCCAGCTTGACAGAAAAACATCACATGGTCATAAGTATTCAGACCTGTTGCTCAGTATGTTCTTCCTTGCAGATCCTCTCCAGTTCTGTCAGGTTGGATGGTGAACGTTGGTAGACAGCCATTTTCAGGTCTCTCCAGAGATGCTCAACTGGGTTTACGTCTGGGTTCTGGCTGGGTCAGTCAAGAATGGTCAGTTGTTCCGAAGCCACTTCTTTGTTATTTTAGCTGTGTGCTTAGAGTCATTGTCTTGTTTAAAGGTAACACACTCTTATACAATTGTAATTTGACTGTATAATGTAATTGATGTTACCGTTGTTTTATAACTTATAATTCATATTCAGATTTTTTTTATTTACACATTTTGTACATATTTATAGCTAAAGCACAGTTTTGACTGTGTGAGTGTGCACACAAGCATGCATATACAGTATACGTGCATCACTGAACTGAGAGTAGCAAAATGGTTGTGTTGATCAATTGTCCGCAACCTAGGATGTTCTGACCTAGCTGTTAGGAGGTATGGGGAGCAGTGGTTCTTTGAGGGTATGCCCACACAGCCCAGACAGACCACCAGTAAAGAGGATCATTGATCCACTGACAAACATGAGCATCTTTTATAGCATAAAATATGCTATAAAAATGTTAATGTTTATATCCCAGTAGCAAATAGTATAAGTGTGTTGTGTAACTGTGGTAATGTCCTGTTTCACATTGCATAATGTGACCATTTCGTTGTTCACCATCCAGACACAGGTGGCACCTTTACTACACACCCCTGCTCTGCCCATACCATTTTCAGGTGCTTAGCTGAAGGAAATTTTTAGGTCAAGGCACCCAAGGATCTACAGGCAAACATGTTATAGAGGCATTTCAAAGAGGTACACTACCTAAAAATAGCATAAAAGAGCCTTTTTACAAAAATGGTAATTTTACACCTTCTTGTGGCAAGCCCCAATGTTTAAATCAGACCAAACCTGTAATCATTTACATTTCTACCTACAACATAACTGCATGCCGAGTTTTGCAGTAATACGATATTTCTATCTGGATGCTTTTTATTTTCGTCAATGGGTATAATGTCTCTATATATGAATATATGTGCATGACTGTTGTGAGCCAAAAGGGTTTTGCTCAGTAGTATCAATCATTTGTCTTTAAGCTTTAATTTTTATGTTTTGAAATTCAGTCCCTAAAGGAAAGGGCAGGGTCTAGATGAGCTGAACATCTAAATTATTCATGTTTCATGTAGTCTGGCTAGGATGGTGTCTGACCTAAATCTCTAACCTCAATAAAAAATTAATGACCCCCATTTCTTATCAATTAAATTATTCAAACAACTGTGTGACTGCATTAGAGGCAAAAGAGAATCCATACTTCACATAACATTTATTCATTTCCTCGTATTGTTGGATCATATCTCAGCCTCACAACCGTGACCTTTTGTAACCCATATTGTTCGACGTAGAAATTCTGGCAACATTCTTCTAATAATCATAGCAGTATTGTCTTTATTTTCAGTAAAGAGTTTTTAAGGACAGCCTAATTTAAGGACAGGTTAGTTTAGTGTCTTACGTACTGACTTTTGCGTAGAGGAGGATGATTCATATGGTCAATATTTTATCTGTTAAAATGTTGCACAAAGCTAATGTTAGCAGCTAGCATATATAAACTGGGCTTTTTATATGTGCAGTGCAGTTTAGTTACCTTAAAAGGTTTATTATTTCACAGTTTGTCTGTATACAGAGGACCCCATAGGCATGCTTCTGCAGGGTAAATAAATTCTCTAAAACATGTATATATATTTCAGGCATAAATGCTGTAATGCTTCTAAAATGTAGCTTATAATATATGCAATATATACAATATTTGCGCCACAGATGCCTTGGTTTATTAACATCATTTAGGACTATGTAACAAATCAACCATAACTCAATTTACCAGAAAAGGGATTTTTTTTGCTTGTTTATGTTACTTAAACTCACATTCAAACTATGCGTACTTCATATTTCTTGGGTTGGGTTAAGCTAAGCTGAGTAACCAGGCAAAAGTAGAACTAAATTTAAAACCGATGACAGCCACAAGCAGTCAACGTGAGTAAAACTAGATGAACAGTTTGATGAACTTGTTCTCCAGTGTTGAATTCCAATTTCTTTCCACACCAGGAATCCCAGGTAATAACTGTGTGGCCTATGGCCTTATCACTCAGCAGTCTTCAACTCCGAGGATAGTTCGAGGCAGCTGTCACTTGATAGCAGCTAAAGGTACGATGGTTATAGCTTGATAGCATGAGAAATGTGAATACAACAGTTCTTTTTAAATGGATACTTGCATCACTGTGTAATTAAACATGCTTGTAAGTGTGTGATAACCCCATTCTGTGTAGTAGAGCTCAAAGATGCCCATGACAGGCTCATGTTGCTCTGGGTAACAGGAGATACTCGAATGCCATTCTACCCCACCTGAGAGCTGGGTAAATTACACTCGGCCTTTAGATGTCTGTAAATGGATTTAGGTGAAACACAAGACTGCAGATATAAAGACATTTTGGGGGGGAAATTATAACACAATTTTTAACACATTGAAGTATTTAGAACTTATCTTTGGATATGAACGCACTATTTAAGCATTACTAGTATCTGCTAAAATACCTCTGTCATTATTCACCCTCACCAATATTTTGGGCATTCTCCCAACACTTCATTACTGGTTTCTTATTTTTTGTGGGGTTGATGTCATGGTGGACAGTAAGGGTAAAATACAGGTAAGTGCCGTTTAATGAATATCTGTTCAACGCCCGTTCTCTTCAAACTGACTCATTCCCTTTTGTTTGTATGCAACCAGTGAGGTACATTTATTCATGCTTATATATAATGGACATTTACATACTGATTCTACATTTACATTTATAGCAGACGCCCTTATTCAGAGTGACTTACAACTTATACAATCTTACATTCCAAGCAATTGTGGGTTAAGGGCCTTGCTCAAGGGCCCAACTGTGGAAGCTTGGCAGAGGTGGAATTTGAACCCTGGACCTTCTGGTCCAGAGGTCAGTACCTTAACCACTAGGCTACCACAGTCCCTACATATCTTTTGCATGCAATTTATATAAAATATGCTATAAAAATGTTAATGTTTATATCCCAGTAGCAATTAGTATAAGTGTGTTGTGTAACTGTGGTAATGTCCTGTTTCACAGTGCATAATGTGGCCATTAAACAGCACATACCTGTATTATTTGTAGCATATACATAATTATTACATACATAAAGATGAATTAACTATGAATATTTAAAACAAAAAATCAATTGTAAATAAATTATTTTAATAGATTCTTTTTATTAATAGATTAATTTAGATTAACTTTATTAAAGTCAGTTCCCTTTATTTCACAAGTCCTTAATTAGCTGCTTAGAGGAACCCATAGATGTTGATGTTACAAGCACAACACAGTTTAATAGGTCAGAACATTTATTAAGCTTTGGCATTGTATACACCTCGCTTGGATTAAGGCCCAATTTATGCACCTGACAAATTAGATGTTGCTTTTTCTTTATGCAATATGTAGCATTTCTGCACATTTTAATGCATGATTGCTGTTTGTCTTATTTAAGGTTTGTTACAATGGAGTGTTAAATTCTATTAATTTAGAAAATCAGCTAATGCTATTTGACCATGAGTGCCCAACTTTTTGATCATACCAATCATTTATTGTATGATTCGTTTAAACACTAGCTTTTTACACATTTTGTCTTCAGTTTTATTATTGTTTAATGGACCCCCACCAGTCACTTAGGTTACCTCGCTGGTACCATGTTGGACCATTTTTTGCCTTCAGAACTGCTGTAATTCGTCATTGCATAAATTCAACAACGTGCTGGAAACATTCCTCTGAAATTGTGGTTAATATTAACATGGTAGCATCACACATTTGCTGCAGATTTGAATTCTGCATATCCAAGCTCAGTTTAACACCACTTTTGCACCCAAAGGTGTTCTGCTGGATTGAGATCTGGAGTCTGCTGTCAACTGAGTACAATAGACTTTTTGTTATGCTCATGAAACAAGTTCGAGTTTATTTGAGCTTTGTGACATGGTGCATTATCCTGCTGGAGGTGGCATGAGAAAATTGTATACTGTGGTCATAAAGGAATGGACAAATCAATCCTCGAGTAGGCTGTGGGGTTTATATGATGCTTTATTGGTTTTAATTGGCTAAAAGTGTGCCAACAAAACATCCCTTGCACAATTGCACCACCATCGCCAGCCTGAATTGCTGGTGCAAGGCAGGATGGATGAACACTAAATGCTACCTGTTGAAACTGTGACTCATCAGCCTGGGAAAAGTTTTTTCCAGTTTTCTGTTGTCCAATTTTGGTAAGCCTGTGTGAACTGTAGCCTCAGATGCTGCAGATTATACAGATTCTTTTTACCAATATGTGGCACCCCTTTAAGATCCAGCTGCAACAAAAACTGTCAGATAGATGTATCACCCTGATAGATGTATCAAGTTTTGCGCCTGGGCATTAGACCAACATCAACGGGATCCCGTATTCGCACAAGGCATTATATTCGGTGACAAGGCCAATGTCAGTGGTGAGGTAAACCAAAATGTGACGTACTGGAGTGCAGAGTCATAGGTGACAGGAAGGTTATAGTGTGGTGTGGAATATGGGGCACCAATGTAATCAGAACAATTTTTATCTAACAAGATGGCAGTTTCCCCTACAGAGCAGATATTCGTCAGTGGCTGGATATTAAATTTCCTGCTCATTAGCTTGGCCGTCATGGTCCTATGGAATATTCGCCCAGATCATCTGACTTTACACCACTCGATTTTCACCTCAAACAGACTGTGCATGCTGCAAAAATCCACAACAAACACCACCTTCAGCATGGAGGCTTTTGATATTTCTCCTGAGACTGGATCCTATGCCTTTAGCGTCATGTTCAGAACCATAAACACGTTAAATAGCTGGGCATCACAGGCAACGTTCCCAGTTGTTGCTATTGCAACTTTGTGTTCATAAATTTTGAACCATAAGAGAAATTGCAAATCTATTTCTAAAACAATTCTGCTCTTCTTTGATATGCTACAACATGACCACCACTGGAAAAAAGTGTCATTGATCCATTATGGCAGCCTTCAAAGATGGCAGCCGTGACCAGACATAGCCTCAAAGACAAGCCCCCTACTCATTACTTGCTGGGGTATTCAGATATGTCAGCTTTTCTTTCATTTTGTTACTAAATAAAAGGCTGCCCTGTGACTTTTGACTCACCCTGTACTTCAAGGTTTCAAGTGGTGTGCATTCAGAGATGCTCTTCTGTCTAGCTCAGTTTTAACTACTGGTTATTTGAGATAATGTTGCCTTTCCATCAGCTTGAATCCATTTGGCCATTCTTCTCTGATCTCTGGTTTTAACTTAGCAATATTCCCCCGAAAACTGCTACTCACTGGATACTTCTGTTTTTTCCTCCTCTGCAAACAAGATGTCTGGGTGTGAAAATGAAAATTTCAGTATATGAGCAGTCTCAAATCATCTAGCACCAAAAACCATGTCTCGGTAAGAAAGAACAGGTATTATTGTCTAAATAAATTTTTTGGTGCATTGTGATTAGCTAACCTGGATAAATGTGTTAATAAGCAGTTGAACAGGTGTACTTATCAGTGAGTTTAAATATTTATTTGTTTATATATTCAAGGGGTGTACCCAATAACATGGCCTGTATTTGTATAAAAAGCATAATTATATATATAGAGAATATAATTTGACAATAATTATAACAAATACATAATATAATTATATCAATAAAGAGACATTTACCACAGTACTGGCTATATTTTCTGAGCATAAGGGTCAGTTAATGAAAAATTATTTGTGGCTTTGAACTATTGAACTTTGCCATGTAATTCAGGGCAAAATGCTGCCATGTACTGTAAGAACTACCAAAGTTTGGCAATAAGAAAATAATCCCAGCCAGATATCAACTGCTTATACAGATATCTAGCTATTCCACAATGCACTTTATAAGCGATAATTAATAGGGACTTGTGTGTTGACATGATCTGACAGACCGTTCACATGATTCCAGCTTTCCTTGCGACGATGTAACATGATTCTTTACTTTATAATCATCTAAAACGCATTATTAGATTTGTTTAAGTTATTTATTCTACAGAGAACAATTTTCTTTATGCATAATGTACTGTTGTTTGCACAAACACAAGGAGAATAGGGCAAATAGATCTTTTAATACTTCCTTTTCATTATAAAATGAAACACTTTGATTTTTTTTTTTGTAACATACAGTTACTAAGATACTGTAAATGTCTTCTTATCAAGTTTCTATGGGGATGGAACAAAAGGTTCCAGGTTACCACTTTAATTAATCTGGACAACATAGCAAACAAGGTAATTTATTAGATAAACAACTGTGGTATCAGGATGGATAAGAATTATTACCTTTCTGACCTAATGAAGATTAAAAACATCAGTGATGCAATAACAGTGGAGGTTTTAGTTAGTTTTGAGCTAATTCGTTGAAAATGGGTTTAATGTGACACTAGCACTGTACTTAAAAAAAATAAAACAATATATCAATCAGACCATTCAAAAGCTTAGGGCTAAATAAGTTAGTTGGTAATGTATTTAAAAAAACAAAACCAAAAAAAACAAACAAAAAAAAAAAAAAAAACCTGTCTGCTTCCTTAATTAAACAACTTGTCAGATTTGACTAACTGAAAAGCACTATTCTGCACATATATATATAAACAATCTGTCTAATGAATGTGACTGGTAGGCGAAGATTTAGAAGAAAATGTTTATTAAATAAAGCATGGACCTTGAGAAGCAGCTGCCATGTGTGATGGCACATACATAACCCCTGGTATTTTAATCAAACAGCCCAACCAGCCCTATTGCGCCCTTACATGGTCTATTAATTCACAACCAATGCAAAATGACTACAGAAAGAAATCTAACTCTTTTCACACATCAGTGTCAGTAAGGACACACATCAAGCAGTACGGCATTTACCTTTATAAAGTCATTGATTCCCACCATAGTTACCTAAAAAAATAAATACATTTAACTATCCTTACGGATTACAACAGCTCTAACTGAGAAAGAAGTTTGAGTTTTTATAATTCTGAGTGCACTTTAAGCTAATGCTAATAGCTGACCAAGTGTACTCTTCTAGTTTCCATTCTCAAGTGCTCAAAGTTGTGCAATACATTAATTTCCTTGAAGCTTCTTCATCACAAGGCTGTTGGATGGTGCACTGGTAAAAACGGTTCCTACAAAAACATGCGTGCCCCACAGGGAGTGACGGATCACCTTACAGCAGCCAAGGTCTTCGATCTGGAAACCCAGGTGGCGGTATCGCTCATCTGTTTCAAACAGTGTATTGTTTGTGTAGGAGCCAAAGAACTGCAAATAAAATAATTTTTAGCCTTGTTAATACAGTCAGAAAACATTGCTTCTAAAAAAAAAAATCTCTGTTCCTATGAAGTATGGATGCTAAATGTATTATTACCCGTTATTACGTTCCTATATTCAATTTCTCTTGAATTTGTCAAAATCTTATTTTTTTTTAAGCACGAGTTATGTGATTAGCATAACAATATTAAAACTTTACATATTTGATTTTTTTTGATGATCCACATTAGACTAGCCTTTTTATTACTTTTTAACATGATTCCAAAAAGCACTGTGATGTTACTTAATACTTTTCTTTCTCTGTCTTCATGTGTACCTATAAATGCTTGACAGGTTGAGATTAAGTCAGGTGACACTGGAGTTCATGACAGTGTACACTTCTTAGTCGCTGTGCTGTGGTTATGTTCTGGTCATTGCTTTGCTGCACTATGAATCCTTCTCCAAAAAAATCTAAACAAATCTAAACTAGCGCTTCAAATACTATTGGCCCCCCACTGTATATCTGAATGAAACTTGATGTGAGTGCAAACATTAAATACATGTACCCGTGTGTTCCTGTTTGACTTGGTTACAAATATGAAGTGACAAGAAAGCAAGATTTCCTATATCATCTTTCAACATTGGTCCGACAAAAAAAGCCCTTATTTGCACTGTATATCAATCATACCAGCATTAAAAACTTAGCATTCTACATTGATAACTTATTTACAGAAACATCCAAATGTGATGCGTTTTTGAATGATTGTTAAATTATTTTTCTTGATTTCTTTTATCATTTACAATGTGTGATTAGGATTATCAACAACCAACCTTTGCCAATGTGGTCAATAAAAAGAGGCTGAGCAAATAAGTGAGACAAAGACAGACTGAATTTACCCATCTAATTTACCCAAAAAATAATGTAACTATTTAACCTTTATTTACACAACTTTCCAATATAACGTACGTACACACACACACACACACACACACACACACACACACACACACACACACACACACACACACACACACACACACACACACCTCACAAAACTGAGGGGATACCCCAAATTGAAATATCCCATCATTTTGTGAGCAGTGTAATTGATTATAATAAACACAATACTATTATGAATTTTATATATCTGTTATTTAAACTACATCCAGATCACAGATTATGCAATTTCACAGAACATATTTGGACGATATGTAATGCACACCTGTATAAATAAGTCACACAAAGCATTATTTTAAACTTACTGCTAGTCCAGATGATGGGTCTATGAAATCAGCCCAAAAGCCCTCTGTGTGCAGTGCCTGGCAGATCTCCTTTGCTCCCTCGATGAACTTAAAAACAGCATAACAAAAAAGATAATTACTGTTAACTCCTATAGTTATTATTAATAATTGTATTTAGCTCAGCTTTACAAATTCCTAGACAATATAATCTCTTAATAAACTTTTGACCCTGGCAAATTTAAGTAAAGCTCTGTCACCTCTTGTTAAACCAAAGTGAGTAACACACACTGGCACCAAAACACAGTGCTGAAGCACACACCCACCCCCGGTCATTCGGTCTCGTTCTGAAGTGTGCACCTCATTGAACCCGTTTTGAAAAGGAAAGGGGCTTCTTTTGTTTTCTTAACTCATAACACTGGCCAGTCCTGAATGAGAAGCATGAAGAGGGACTTAGCAGCACGGCTGGAGTTCATCTGACTCTTCCAAATCTGGGTTCACATAAAAAAATTCTCAGCCATGACAATTACTTAATTTCTAAACAGGTCACTATGCTGTCACGTGGTCTAAACAACACATTAATCCACAGAAAGTTGTGTGCCGTATATAGTCAGTAAACATCAAGTGACTATAGAATGTGAGAAGAAAACATGCTGTGCCGAAACTGTGGAAAGCAAGTGTTTGTTTCTCTACTTCACAGGTTGGAGGTGAGCAATCTGGCAAATTATAGCACATGTTTAGTCTGGCTCACAATCGCAGATCAATTTAAAAGTAATGTGGACAACCAAACATGTATTTACTACTTAAACATATAGGTTGCAAACAATTGGGCTTCCTAAAGCATTTATTTATTTAAACCACAAACGTTTAGAAAAAAACGACTTAGTGATTCCAAACGTACTAAAAACAACAAGCGACAGTTTAGCGACATCTACCGGCCAGATATGTGCATATGTACTCGTATGTACATTTATTCGCTGTTTGATCCGCTTAATCGTAGTCAGATGAAGACACGAGGATGGGGGGAGGAAAAAAAAAAGTAAAAATTCTAGGTTTCCGTAGGGACATAAGACATTCCTCACAAGACACGCGCGCAAACCATTTAGAACACCTAGGCTTATACAAACAAGAAATATACTGCTTACAGAATTAGGGACAGTCGATTCTGGTTAATCGGACCACATCGGGGCACGATCGTTTTGGTCCTAATAACCGGCTGGTCCGATAAACGAACATGCCCTATGTTACAAGAAGGGACGTTTTATTAAACCTTTATTGTGCGATTTACGCGTATAGCAAACTTATAAATAAGAACTACTGTTGCTTACGAACTTTGCTCATTGAAAAATACATTTACAAACAAGTTTTTCGAAACGATCTACAACACAATGTATAGGTACTCAGCATGCAAAGCATAATACTGTAAAAAACAAGTTCTTACTAAATTCCAGTCAACGTTTGAAAAACTTATCCAGTGTGATCTAACGTGCTTTTGCTGTGGCCAAGTGGCACTTGTGGCTTTTTTTTGGTAAATTGAAATGTTAGGCAAATACCTGTAGGTGGCAGTAGAGGTCTGGGGAGAAACTAAGGAGTTTTTTGGGTAGTGATGCCAGAGACGAGGAGTTTCTTCACGGATATTACATACTGTACACGTTCTTTGGTCCGATTAAGTAGAATTTTGGTCCAAATAAGCAAATAACATGATGCGTATATAATAGTATTTGTTTCGGTACTTTAGGATTTGGTCCAAATAAGCGGCTGGTCCCATTAACTGGTGGTCCTCTTAACCGGAATCGACTGTACTTCAAAATAAATCAATGTATCAATGTGTGAATTATATTTGTGTATGATTCAAGAGCCCTTACTCATTTACTCCAGAAGTATTAAATTATGAAGTTAGAACTGATTTAAGACCAAATTACATTTGGTTCAGTTAAATATCAGTGGGAAACAAAGCATCCCTTACCTTTTATAATATTCATTTTTTTTTTCCAGATGTCTTTTTCCAAAAAGGTACTTAGTAAATGTAAAACAAATTTTAGTGTAACAACAGGTTAACCCACCTGTAGTGCACAATCATTAATTTTCAATGGGCTGCACAGACGCAAAAATGTAATATTAAAAAGAATAATTCATATTTGGCTCCCCTTCTTGTGTCATGTAGGGCTGTAACATTCATTCATTCACCTTCTCAACTGCTTAATCCTGAACCAGGCTACACTAGGCACCAATCCATTGTAGGGCACATACACTCATACATAGTAGAGGCACTCTAGAGACATCAATTAACCTAACCACGTCTCTTTGGACTGTGGGAGGAAAACAGAAAACTTGGAGTAAACCCACTTGGACACAGAGAGGACCCTGACCACTTTACCGGGGAATTGAACTCAGACCGTTTGTGCCAAAACTGAAGATGAGGGGAAACAAAAGTATTTAAATTAAACTACGTATATCCTTGCCCTTAGGAACAGTTAATGTGGAAGCTGAGCAAATATAGTTGGCAATTTCTAAAAAAAAAATATTGCCATGATCCACAGTAACGCTACATGATGGAATAAGAATGAGTATAAATGTCTCCATAGCGTTTTTTTCCTGCTAACAACAAGGACCCAAATTAGGTTTTTGGCTGGCTGTGAATCACACAGAGGGGCAGAGTGACCAGTGGATTATAATCTTTGAATAGAACAGGCACTGAAACCCAATCTTTCCGAAAAACACTACTAAGAGTGTACTACTATGTGGGGCTTGTCACAAACATTTAGTCCCCCTTGAAGTCCACCAGGGAACTGTGTTAACTTCAGAAATCTAATGTAATCCGTCACCTTTAATTACAAAACAACAATACTGGGTTTTGACTATAAAGTGATATCTTCACAGCACAGCAGACTTGTTGGTTGAACTTAGTTTCATACGCCTTACAATAAATGTTCTGATTACGTAACACATTTCCGGCTTCTCGTGCTGCACGAATAAGAGAAATTTTATGAAGGAAGTTGCCAACCATAAATCATGCAGGCTGTACCCGGGTCCAAGTAGACCGTTCTGAAGCCCATCTAGCCCAACATGCCTGAGCGGTGTTCAATGCATGATAAACTAGTCAAATGAATCACTTTTGGGGTAAAACGTGCCCAGGCCTAGTGTGAGTACCGCCAAAAGGAATTTGACAAGGTAATGCATATGCAAGTAGACAAACCATTTACAGTTTCTTACTGGATCAGGTTATGTACAGTGGAATGTGTTTTAAATGTGCAATTAAGACAAGTCAGAATTAAAGTTTTCGCTTTCATTAATTCATATTAATAACCACATCATCCAACTCAGGCTCATGGGAAGCTGGGACCTAACCAGTAGCATAGACCAAGGCATAACCCACCCTTAGACATGGTGGCAATCCATAGCAGGGTACACTTACACAGGGAGCTGCCTGAGCCACAGTAAAGTGGCTTAAGGACTTCTGCAATTTTGTTTAGAAAGAAAAATACATTACTCACTTTAGCCAAAAGCTCCTCTCTCTCCTGGTCCACGTCTTCAGACCAGGCAGTCATGTCATTTTTTGTTCTCTGAGTCACAGTCAGCACTGTCATATTGATGGATGGAGCTTCAGGAAACATTGATGCAAAGTCTGCAGAGTGAGAGATATTCAAACACATTACATGTAAGTGTGTAAAGCTATTTCTATTACATTCATGTAAAAGCAATAGTTTTTAGTGTTAATAGCACACCGAAGACTTAAGATACTACTTTTCACTTTCATCTATACTGCTCAAAATTGGGGGATATTTCAAAATAAAATATCTCCTAATTTGTGTGAGCGGCGCAGTAGCCAAACCTGTATCCTTATAAGGGTTTAAACGTAATATTACTTCTCCGTTTATTTGGAATTTTTAATCTCACTAAGTGGCTAGACGCAACACGCACCTTTTTTAAGCAATTCAGGACAAGATTGTATCGCACATTCCACTCTAGAATAGTCAAAATACTTCTCAGCACTGTCGACCTTCTGCTCTGGAGAGGCCTCATCTTTTCCCTGCCAATAAAATACTGACTTTATTACATACAAGATCACAATTTGCCATGAACTTAAAACGTAAATTGCTTACATGAAACTCTTGAATGAACTGGGCCAGAATGAACTCGTGCCTCTCGCTGCTGCATGGCGATGCCAACACATCAGGGAGCGTAGTGTGCACAGTGCTGTGCAGCATCCTTTGCTCTGCTGTGCCCTCTAGATGGCGGGAAAATCCCACGTGACCAGGCAGCTGAAAGCGTTGATCCTGAGGACCAAATGGGCCCATGGTCTCATCAGGCCACACCGTCCTTGGCCCTGTGTTTATAAGAAGCACAGTCAGACATCAATGTCCTTGCAGTAACAATTCTTTGAAATTAGGGTTAGAATAGAAACCTTTTGTTTCTTCCTCCTTTCAGCACAATGTTCATATGATTTCTTTACTTACATTTACAGCATTTAGCAGACTCTTATCCAGAGCAACTTACAGTTGATACAGTCTTACAGTCCAAAGAATTGTGGGTTAAGAGCCTTGCTAAAGGACCCAACAGTGGCGGCTTCGAAGAGGTGGAGGTTGAACCCTGAATCTTCCTGTCCATAGTCCTTAGTCCAGTATTTTGTCCACTAGGCTACCACACTTATTTATATGTGGCAACCATGTTTTAAAAGTAGGCCTGTTTAGCCCAGAACTAGTCTTTTTCGAGGAAATCACTGCACAATGAACACTGCTCAGAAAAATAGCAGGAACACTTTTTAATCAGAGTATAGCAGCCACTGGCATATTGATCTGGTCAGTTAAGTAGCATGGGGGTTGGCACTCAGTTACAGCTGCATTGGTGTTAATGAAATTAAAGTGTGCACTGGAGAAGCAACAATGAGATGGATTTTCTGGCTGTTTTTTCCACTAGTTTTAGTTAATGTTAGCTATAGTCAGCATCACTATTTGTACCATTGTGTGATACAAATAGTAGTGGATAGTAGTCCAACTCCCGCAGGATGGCACATGAATAATCATGAAACCAGACAGGTGAGAAAAGTCCTGTTTGCAGTCTTTCCCAGCACAATCCTAAGTGTATGGAGACTGCAGAAGACAGGTCGTTGCTTAGGAGAGATGGACAAGGCCATATGATGTCCTTAACCCGTCAGCAGGCCCAGTATCTGCTCCTTTGTTCAAGAAAGAACAAGATGAGCACTGCCAGAAACCAGCAAAATGACCTCCAGCAATGTGCCTGATCAAATGATGAGAAACTCACTTTATGAGAATGAACGGAGGGCCTGACATCCTGTAGTGGCTCCTGTGCGTACTGCCCAGTACTATAGAGCTAGACTGGCATTTGCCATGGGGATGGAATTAACCGTACAGTCGCAGCCGACACTCGGTCACTTGATGGATCATCGATCTCAACACATTTCTTTGCTCGATGTAATCCATGAAGTATTTCGGCAGGATAGAGGAGTAGTTTGCCATTGCTTTCTCCACCCCTTCCCATTTATCCAGGCTTGGGACAGGCAGGCAGCTGTTTCCAGTTGCACGGCTGGGGTGTTTTGCACACACAAGTCAATGACAATTTGGAGACGCCAATTAACCTAGCACGCATGTCTTTGGACTGTGGTAGGAAACCGGAGTACCCGGAGTAAACCCATGCAGACACGGGGAGACTTCACACAGAAAGGACCCAAGCCGCTCCACCCAGGGATTGAATCTAGGACCCTCTTGTTGTGAGGCAGCGATGCTACCCACCGAGCCACCATGCACTCATTTTAAACATCTGAAGACTATATAGTATATACTATTTTGAATACTTACCCATAGCAGGGGGTGTGATGTTGCCATGAGTCTCATCTGAGAAACCACCTGTGATGCGTCTCACAAGACTGTGAAGCCCTGGCAGGTAAGTAACCACCCTGGCTCTGCTACAGAGCACCTAGTGAAGAAATATTCAAATGTATATTCAGCAGCTACAGAATGTTCAACCAGGAGCTAGATCCCTGTATGATGGTGACACAGGTGTTGTGATGGACTGGGGACCTGCTACTTTACCCTGAACATTTAGTCAAGACTAATGTTTATATGAAAAGGGACTGTGTGCATGTTCTCACCATTTGAAAGAATTTGTGTGTGTAACAGTACTAGAATTTGGGGATCTGACTAGAAATTGTATGCAAGGTCTATATTTCTGCATAAATTAGCTAAAACATCAGATTTTCAAACAGTGTTATTTATGAAGGAATATGACCCAATATTTGTGAGTGGGTTCTGTGAATATTTGCAACTGGTGTAACCCTCTTGTAGAGAAATAACTCAGAGCAAACATTCCTGATAACTTGAACAGCACTGCACAACGGCATGGAGAAATTTGAGCTCATTCCTTTTTCTATTGGATTAGTATTTCGACTTGGTCACTACAAAACATTAACTCTATCACTCTTTACCCTTTTTTTGTAGAACAGCTTAGGGTTGTTGTCTTGATGCATGATCAACTTGCTTCACATCCAAGATATATATTTAAATCAACAAACCCTGTATATAGTTGCTCATGCTAGGGTCAAATGATTTAGTAAAAAAAAGGCTAGCACCTTGGTATAATGACCACACCATTACTTTAAAGCAAAGAGCTCAGAGTGGCAACATAGTAAATTTTGAAGTATTTAAGACTGCTTGGAGAAATAGCATATTAGTGTATAAACAGGACCTTACCAAAGCTAAAGCTGTGTATTTTTCCTCAATTATAGAGAAAAATAAGAATAATCTAGACTCTATTTAATACAGTCTCCAGATTAACTAAAATCATTGCAGGAAGTGACTATGACATTCAGCATGATTTTAACAGTCATGACTTTCTTTACCGATAAAATAGAAAACTTTAGGCAAAAACTCAATGCTCATTAAATCACCTATCTATTCATGGCTAGTACTGACTGTATGTCTGTATGGTGGGTGGTCTGGCTGGGCTGGGCTTTGTTCCTCCTTATCTTGATTTGTGCATACTTGCCTTAGACTAAGGGCAGAGCTGGGGATTAACGGTTAAAGAGATTTATGGTGATCTGAAATTTTGAGTTGCTGTCTTCTTGCCTCCTTAGTGCAGTCAACAGTTTATGATTGCTGGGGAGGTGGTTGCTGAGGTCTCTTGGCTTTGTTAAATTCTTGTTCTCTTTCTAGCTATGCTAGCATAGTTAATGATGCACATGGCATTAGTGATTGTTAAAAGACTTAATAAGTAACTACTTTTTCACTTATGTTCTGGTACCAGTTCCAGCCCCACATACCAAGATGTTCCTCCAATTTTGTATTAACAGAAACCAGTCCCACCATGCCTGGGCCACACCGGAGGTCAGTAACTCTCTCCATCCTTTGGTTGTCAGGGGACAATGTTCCTCCAAGTACTTCCCTCTGAGGACTCAATATCCTACAGTAACTGTATCTAAAGAAATAATTGCTGGTATGCAATTTATTTGACATTATTTTATTTATCTACACTAATATATA
>JAVSBV010072599.1:0-10219 GCA_033117975.1 Parotocinclus spilosoma
GAAGTAGGGCTATAGACAGACAAAACTCTGGAGCAACAGTAATGAGACGCGGACGTATCACACACGCACACACTCATGCACATACACTAAGCTAAGGGAAAGGGGAAGGAGGGATGTGGGGGGGGGGGTGAGAGGACGCACACACGGAATACACGTATTAACCCTAATACAAAAAATGCAAACACTCACACACTCACCCGACAGAGAATCAAACACTGAAGTAATAATCTAAAGAGGGAACAAGGAAATATCACTAGGATAACGCTCGGTAGTGCAGCCAGACAGCAAAACAGTACTTTGCAACTCGCTCAGGGAAAGCGATCTTGTATGTAGCGATAGTGATCTTGGATTCATCAGGTGACACTGCATGACCACCATTCAACAATAGCTGACAGGTTATTAACTTTGGCAAACCTTTGTCAAGCTGTACAGTACAGACCTACAGTGGTGCTCAAAAGTTTGTAAACCCTTTAGAATATTCTATATTTCTGCATAAATATGACCTAACGTTATCAGATTTTCACACAAGTCCTAAAAGTAGATAAAGAGAACCCAGTTAAACAAATGAGACAAAAAGATTATATCTGGTTATTTATTTATTTATTGAGGAAAATGAACCAATATTACATATTTGTGAGTGGCAAACGTATACTGCTTTCAGTATCTGGTGTGAACTCCTGTGCAGCAATAACTACAACTAAATGTTTCTGGTAACTGTTGATCAGTCCTGCACAACGGCTTGGAGGAATTTAAGCCAATGCCTTCGTTCAGAAGAGCCTCAATTCTGGGACGTTGGTGGGTTTCCTCTCATTAACTGTTTGCTTCAGGTCCTTCCACAACATTTTTATGGGATTACGGTCAGGACTTTGACTTGGCCATTGCAAAACATTAACTTAATTCTTTTTTAACCATTCTTTGGTAGAACTTAGGGTACTTAGGGTTGTTATCTTGCTGCATGACCTACCTTCTCTTGATATTTAGGTAATGGGCAGATGTCCTGACATTTTCCTTTAGAATTCCCTGATATAATTTAGAATCCATTGTTCCATCAATGATGGCAAGCCGTCCTGGCTCAGATGCAGCAAAACAGGCCCAAACCATAATACTAACACCACCATGTTTCACAGATGGGATAAGTTTCTTATGCAGGAATGCAGTGTTTTCCTTCTCCAAACATAGTTCTATTTTTGACTCATCCGTCCACCAAACTTTCTTCTAATAGACTTCTGATTGTCCACATAATCTTTAAACAACCTTTTCAGTGTTCTCCTGATGATGGAGTCATGAACATTAACATTAGGCAGGCCTTCAGCGGCTTAGAAGCTACCCTGGGGTCCTTCTCCCGACTATTACACAACTTACTCTTGTAGTGATCTTTGTTGGTTGACCTTTCCTGGGGAGGTTAACTTGAATGTCCTACATTTGTAAACAATCTGTCTGACTGTAAATTGGTGGAGTCCAAACTCTTTAGAGATGGTTTTGTAACCTTTTCCAGCCTATTGAGCATCAACAACAATTTTTATGAGGTCCTCAGGAATCTCCTTTGTTCGTGCCATGATACACTTCCACAAACATGTGCTGTGAAGAGCAGACTTAGATAGATCCCTGTTCTTTAAATAAAAAACGCTGCCCACTCACACCTGATTTATAGGAAAAAATAGATATTTTTTCCGGACCAAAGATGAAAAAGACCATGCAGCCTATTATCATTCCAAAAGCCAGGGTCTCTCATGGTATGGAGCTGTGTCAGTACCCTTGGCAAAGGTCATTTACACTTATGTGATGCAGCATTAATGCAGAAAAGTACACTGAGATCTTAGAAGAACATATTCTGCCTTCAAGATATTTTCTGGGGACATCCATGCATTTTTCAAAAAGATAATGCAAAAACAACTTTGTAGTGTAGTGAAAAGGAATGGCAAGATTACAAAGTTGTAAAAGCTTTACCGTCCCAATTTTTTTTAAATGTTTTGCAATCTGGAAATGCAGGGAAGGATATTAATTAACAAATGAAATAAAGTTGACCAGACATCACACAACATTAAATATCTCAGGTTCATACTGCAAGAAAATAAGAGTCAACATAAATGTAAGAAACACTGTGTTTTTATATGCATTATCCATACTGTCCCAACATCACTGAGAAAAAAAAATTGTAACAAAATTCACCAAAAAAAAATCTAATAGTGAGACACCGAGAAATGCCATGACAATAATGCTTTATCCAACTCTTACTACCTTTTGACAGGTCCCCAAAATCCTGACTCATCATACGTTTTACCCTTTCACTACCATGCTTAACATATGCAAAACTTAACAAGACTATTTCAAAATCTGGAGAGATTAAATCTACAACTAAACTCACAAAAAATAGGGGGCATTTTGAAATATATATTCGTAGTGTAATTTTTCTCAAGTTCTCAAAAAGTCCTAAAAAGGTGTACCCCACTAATGACATGGTAACTAATATTTATATAGCTCCTGTACTGCACTATTAGCAACACTACTGCAAAACACTAACTATAAATAACGGACTGCCTAGAAACCTATTATAAAGCAATAAACCAAAATGATGACTATAAAACATGTAAATATTAAATGGAGGAACTACATTTTTTCACCAAGGTAGATGTAACAACATCCAGTTAAATAAGGTCAAATTTGGGGAATTTGAATTACTTCTTTTTTCACACTTCAGGATCTACACAGAGATACAGTTAAATGAAAAGTCTATGCAGAATATATTACATTACCACGTGCTACCTAGTGCTTGGCAAAAGATGGGTTCAAATTTATGTAACCAAATTATTACTAATCAATAACAGATATTTACTATAATGGCTCTGGACTAGAAGAAAGCCTGTCAAGCTGTGTAGTGAACCCTGGCACAGGAATGACACGTTGCTCTACTTGTTCCTGTCTATTCTGTAAAAAAATAAACTCAATTGGGAATTAATTATCCATCAAACACATGAGAAACTTGAACTATCTTCTCTGATGTTCAATGTCCTAGAAACAACACTGGCTCTGCATTTGAGCAATTCTTTCTATGTTTCCACACTAAACAGTCACTTCTGGGAGACCTAATTCTCACTCTAATGGTTTGTTGAGAGCTATGTCAGCTGAGGAACAGTAAATCTTTTCTTCTTTACATAAATCAGGCTAATAATAGAGAGGGATACTGAAGTTCAACAATACTTTTTCCCTATTCCCAACACATGAATCCCAGGACACCGCCTCCAGTTGGAGGTGACCTCCTCTCTTCTGCTACTAATTACTCCAGAAGCAATTAATTACAAGGGAGGATAGTAGTAATATCAAATGCAAATAGTGACTCCTCCTTTAATAGGGTGGTTTACTTTTGGTAGTCGGCACAATAACATAAAGAAACTGAGCTAAATTCATGCGAAAGTCACATTAAGTCAGTGTTCAAAGAAGCTGATCTAGAAAGGGCACATTACTAACGGTAAAGAAGTGACTAAAATGTAGCAGTTGTTCATGTTTTATGACTGTGAGTCCAAAGTTTTTCATCCTACAAGGACAGTGAGTTGTCCTTTATGCTCCAAGAGCCAGCTTTCATTAATATGTTCAACCAGGGGGCTTGGATGAGTCGTGCTTCTGTAGTAGAGAGAAGAGGTTAAAAAAATTCACACTGGTATTGTGTCCCTTGGCACCACATGCAGCATCATTAGAATTCAACTCAATCTTGCTGTTTCTGCCTGCTTCTTTTCAGTCCAGTCAAATTGCTAAGCATCTATCTACAGCAAACATAAAGCTACAGATCTTGACCATAAAAACTGTCAGTAGTGGTAATCCACTTTTTCCCCCATCCTACTCATAAACATTGAGGGCAGTATCTGGCAAGAGAACTGATAAAAGATGATCGTGTATCCATGACTAATCATCCCACATACCACCATCGGCGCTTCATGAAATGTTTGGTTTGTTTAATAGAATGCAGTTTGTTGGACTCCATATCAACATGTTACTGAAAACAAGAACATTGTTAAAAAATATAATGCCACTTACACAGTTTCCACTTAGAGTAACCCATTAAATCAATACCGTCAAAAACTAGGGTATATGAACACCCAAGTCGTAAAATGGCCACATTGGCTATTTTCTAGACTCTTAAGTTTAGAAAAATATGTTGAAAGTATACACATAATACTGATATACAAAAATGAACTTCCAGTTAACTCTGAGTTTGCAACCATATCCCACTTCAAGGCAACAGATACGTGTAGAGTCCCCTCGACACGTCATGTAAATCTGCCAGAAATCTCTGATCCATGCTTCTCAGTTGAGTGAGAAGCACTGAAATGTTTCTACACTACTATTACTGAGTTACAATCCTGTTAGCATAAGTAATGCTGGGCTGTAATGGAGCAAATAATCGTACTTTTTTGCATCAGTTCTGTATCCTCACTTCGCCTGCATAAATTAAAGCGGGTGCTGTCATTAGCCTTAAATCCTTTCATGGTCTGACATGCTTCAAGTATATTCCATTAACATTTAAAGTAATGTGGACTGCATCTTATCAATGCATACAACTAATCCAAACAGAAGTTAATGGCTCAGCAGTAATTACAGTACAGCATATAATTTCTGTGACTACACCACAAGGATTATCTTTACTTTACACTGCCTCTGGTATGTTGCTTTACACAGTATTCACTAGCTTAGTGCCATTTCTAAATAATAATATGCTTTTGTGTGAATAATTCTGAGAGCGACAATAATTGCTTGATTAAAAGACTGTATCGAAAAGGTCACCAAAAGTGTGATGTAATTTCAAAGCCGCTAAAGTAACAAGCATTGTAGTAGGAGCAGCAAGTTTAGGAACACAATAACATTGAATTATTTATCAGAAGGATACCATTTTTAAGATAAACATTAAGAAACATCTTCAAAGTGATATGAATTAAATTTACCGCTCAAAGTCATTTGGACATCTGTTTTTTTTATTTGATGGATCAGTTCCAACAACGTAATGCATAATACATAAGATTCTAAGGGGGTAAATAATACTTCAATACTCATGTCCTGTCACTGTAAACTCTTTTTCTGCTCTTTTTAAACTTAGTGAGGTTTATATGTTAATAATCATTCCCACTGCATTTCAGTGCTGAATTAATCAAGAGTAAATAGTTGAGTCAAGGATATATTAGACAAAATTAGTTGCCGGTCAATCATGTTATTTGTCTGGTCACTTGATAGCCTTGTTCAGACTTGTTCACCTAATCAATCATCCTATCCCTGAAGAGAGAGTTAGGCTTGTGCATGCCGAGAGAGAAGTGCAATTATGCGACTTTGGCCAACAGACCAGGCACAAGGCCAGGCACTACAACCAGTTGTGACCCAGTCCAAAACCCAGAACAGTCAGTCTGAGGCAGCTAGCAAACCTGGCACAGATACTTCTGGCTACAGAGAGTATCCCCTTTATCAATGACAGTCCATGTAACGGAGCTTGACTTCTGTTTATTTTAATTCAAAGACAATAGTGGGTAAATACTGTATGACATTATGTGCTTTAACTTTACAGTTACACCATTAAATTAACATATGTATATTTAACTGACTGAAACCTACTCAATATCACCTTTAATTAGTACCTATAATTTTTGACACTGCTGGTAGGCCCGTAGGATTTCACGCTTCGATACACATGCAACCTTAGCTCCTCCTTCACACTACGGCCTGGCAAATCCGATCACTCCTTTTTGCCAATCATTAACATCTAATTTTCCCCTCATCAAACGAGACACTCACTGCACTGTACCATCTCTCCTTAGTCTATGAAATCTATTGCACGTATTTATATCACGACATCCTTGTGCAACATCACCTGCAGAACCTGGCAGTTGTTAGCACCTAAAACAAGTAAGGTTATTATTTTTGTCTAGGGAACTTTTTAAAACACAGGCAATTAAATCAAATGGTGATTTACCTTACAGCTGATAATTTATTAGCACTACTGTGAATAAAAGATTTTATAGTCTCACTAAATAAGACAAATATGAATACATTATTTTTAAAAAGATGAATTGATTAAGCATATAAAAATAAAATTACCAACATGTTAACGGCGTATGCTATGCTGCTTTTAGTCATGGAAGTATTAGTAGTTTAAAGTAAAGTGCTACTGAAAAGTAGTAGTTATCACTGTATCACTTTATCGGACATTTCAGCAATTTTCAGAGCACTACATGGGTCTTTGTATGGCCGATATAATGACTGATGTCTGCCACGTTGGTATGGTGGCTCGGTAGGTAGCACCACCGCTTCACAGCAAGGTCCTGGGTATGATCTGAGGGTGAAGCAATCTGGGTGTTTTTGTGTGGAGTCTGCATATGCTCCCACTGCCCATCCGGGTTCACTCCTGGTACTCCTGTATTAATTGGTGTATCCAATTGTGTGACTGGGTGTGCCCTACGGCGGATTGAGGCCCTGCCTTGCAGGCTTTAATGCAAGCAAAGTACCAGTTTTCCCTTAACCCTGACTAGGGTTAAGCAAATAAGAAACTATATGAATGAATCAAGGATTGTTTGCTTTATCTGGCAGGATCTTCTACTTTTGTGTGTTATTCACACTCGTGCTACAAGCGCACCCTGGGCTCATATGCTCGCCTTTTTGTGCTTTAGCCACTTCCGCGATTTCTTCGCCCCCTCTGGCGTTCCGGCGTCCTTTCCACTCTTTACAGCAGCAACCCCGTTCGGTGTTACAAGTACACTGTCTGGCACTCTTGCGCTCTATTGAGTCGGACTCTAGTCGTGGCTGGCTTGAGGTGTGCCCTGACTAGAGTAGCCACCGGGTAAAGACGCACTCTATAAGACATATACCGGTTTTGTTTTTTTATTATTGCATGCACTTTCGAGCTCACTTTCGATCCCTGGCGTTTGGACAACCTCCATGCCTCGTCATTTAAGAGACGCCACAACCGTGCTTTATGCACGTTTGCCCCGACTCACGCTTTGGCGTCCTCTCGTGGCTAGGTCGCACGTTGCTCCCACTTGGGACGCAACCTCCTTTCGGTTTCATTATGTTTGGAGCCTTACGCTACGCTCTTCATCCCTTTTCAGTTTTTCTATATTATTTCCCCATTCTTATTATACGACATGGGATATGCTTATTTAACTACTTCTCAATCTCTTTATTATAACTAATTTCTGGAGGTATCATGTGATGGTATGCAGGGGGGTCTATTTGATTTTGTGGGTATACTTCATGATTTTGCTCAACCCGCTCCCTCAAACCCCCTTTTTAATTCATTACTTACTCTAAACTTCCCCATTCCACTTTTATGGAATGTGTTGCAGACACATGTTTATTAAAAAATGAAATGAAGTTTCCAAGACAAAACAATACATATCCCAGGTTTATACTGTTTGCAACTAAATATAAGCCAAAGTGAACAACAGACCACACAGTTCCCCAGCTCAAATCAGACTATTGGCCTCCACCAAAATGCCACATATTTTAATTAGTCGAAAGTTCTGATATAAATGACCCTCAAGCCTTTGATATACTTTACATTTGCTGCATCTATTTTACTGGCTGCACAGATTTTAATTGAAATGAAACTATTAACATACATTAATGAGGCTACATCAGAAACGTTTAATGTTGCATAAAGTTTGGTTGGTATGGCACCGCCTTAATAATTCCCTGTTATTCTAAGTGTCACCATCAGCTGTATAGAAAACATGGGGTATGAATTATGTATAGCGCATGTATACTCCTGATCAAAACAAAAAATGTAATGGTTATCAAATGATTGGTCGGGAAATGAACAAGAATTAAACAAATAAAGTAATTGAGTAAGGGACAGCCCTTCAATTTAATTAACTTAAATGTAGACAGGTTTTTTCCACTTAATGGTAATGGCTTCAAATCATTGGCAAGTGGTTTATAGTAAAATGTTATATACTTTAAAACATGAATATCTTTTGATGATTTTATCTTTATCCAAGAAGATTATGTGCATGAATTTCCCTGTTTCCATCTCTTTCCTTCCAAAGCAACGAGTGACTAGCAAATGGTGGCACAGGTCTCAAAAATGTGTTGTCTTAATCCTTGTTAATTGCCTGACTTGTTTGTTTGAATTGTTTGTTTTCAGGACCATTAAAGCCTTACTATTTTGCATGTTTACATCTGGGAGGAACTGCATCCTGTTCTCTTTTAAGAAGCACCAAGCCCCTACAACCTTGACCAGTAAAAACAAATTAAAAGGTAGAAAATAAAATACACAAAATTAACTATTTTTATTACAAATACAGTGGAGGAAATAATTATTTGATCCCTTGCTGATTTTATAAGTTTGCCCACTAACAAAGATATGAAAAGTCGATCATTTTAAGGGTTGGTTTATTTTAACAGTGAGAGATATCTAAAAGACAATACAGAAAATTACATTGTATAAAATATATACATTTATTTACATTTTGCAGAGAGAAGTAAGTATTTAATCCTCTACCAAAAATTAAGAGTTCTGGCTCCGACAGACCAGTTAGACGCTCCAAATAAACTAGTTACCTGCAGCTGTCTTAAATTGTCACCTGTATAAAAGACACCTGTCCACAGACTCAATTAATTAGTCAGACTCTAACCTCTCCAACACAACCTCCTTCCCTCCTACAGGACATTACAAATGGGTCGTGACTGGGTCTTCAAGCACGACAATGACCCAAAGCATACAGCCAAGGCAACAAAAGAGTGGCTCAAATAGAAGCACATTAAGGTCATGGAGTGGCCTAGCCAGACCTTACTCCCATAGAAAACTTATGGTGGGAGCTGAAGGTCCGAGTTGCCAAGTCACAGCCGCAAATTCTTAATGATTTAGAGATGAAATCTCATCATCATCTAGAAAAACGTCTGACTGCTGTGCTTGCCAACAAGGGTTTTGCCCCCAAGTATTGTCTTGATTGCTAGAGGAATCAAATATTTATTACTCTCTGCAAAATGCAAATACATTTATATATTATACATCTCCCACTGCATGTACTCATCGGCCACTGCGATAGAAACACCTGTTCAGCTGCTCGTTAATACAAATATCTAATTAGCCAATCGCATGGCAGAAACCCAATGCATTTAGGCATGTAGACATGGTCAAGAGGACCTACTGAAGTTTACACCGAGCATCGGAATGGGGAAGAAGGTGATTTAAATGATTTCATTTAAATTGTGTTTAAATTGTGACTTATGATGTTGGTTGTTGGTAGTAGGTGAATTAAGGTTACACTAATGCCAAAGTTCTGAGGGCAATGGACTTCAGCGAGCCTGATTTCAGCAACTCAAATGACACCTTTTATTACAACCAAGGCATGAAGCAGATGAGCTACTGCAACAGAAAACCACAGAAGGTTCCACTCCTGTCAACTTAGCACAGGCAATTGTGGCTACAATTTGCACAAAAAATGGACAAAGAAGATGAAAAAAATGTGGCCTGGTCGGATGAGGACCGTTTTCTACTGCAAAATTCAGAGGTAGAATCAGAATTTAGAAAGTACTTTGCTGGCAGTTCAGGCTGGTGCTGTAACAGTGTAATAAATATTTCCTTGGCACACTTTGAGCCCCATAATACCGACTGAGTATTGTTTTGCTCAGTGTATTTCATTGTAAGTGCAATATACTCCAATGGCTTCCACAGTTAACAGCCCTCAAGCCAACAAAACACGAAATGTGGCATGTAAGTGCTTAGTAAGTATTTAAAGCATGCAATATTTGTGGAATTAATGATTTTTTAACTTTTTTATTGATTTTGAGAATCTACAGGAAGACCTCACATCAGGGGTATTTAAAATAATCTGGTTACCAGGGTAAATATGCATGTTCAGGTCATAACAAAGGGTAGGCTATTTATTTGTATTTTACGAATGCTACTTCAATGGCATTAGTTTTTATAAACAGCTTATGTGGACAAGTGCATTACTAATCCTAGGCCTACAAACCATTTCAAAGCCAAATTTGGTAATGTACATAAGTGTTCAATGACCTTAATAACTGTGTTACTGTAACTCTCCATCATATTACTTTCCTTTTTATAAGAAAAGTGAAGCTCTAATGTTCTTATGATTTATTATTTATTCACCGAGGCATTTTAATATGAAAGCACCACAATACATTGGACTCATACAACTATGGGATGGGATTAACCGTACAGTCGCAGCCGACTCTCGGTCACTTGATGGATCATCGATCTTCACACATTTCTGTC
>JAVSBV010072610.1:0-10219 GCA_033117975.1 Parotocinclus spilosoma
AATTTAGTAAGAACTTGTTTTTTACAGTATTATGCTTCGCATGCTGAGTACCTATACATTGTGTTGTAGATCGTATACATTGTGTTGTAGATCTCTTGTCAACACAACTTTTCGGATTTCCTGACCTTTGATAAAAGCATAAATTCTCCCGGAGATCCCAAAAAATCCTCCCATAAATCGCTGATCTGCTTTAGCTGTGGCTAAGTGGCGACTTGTGGCTTCTTTTTTTGTAGTAAATTTTAAAAAAAGTTAGGCAAAGACCTGTAGGTGGCAGTAGAGGGCTAAAGCGAAACTGCGGAGTTTTCGAGTAGTGATGCCAGAGACGAAGAAGAGTTTCTTCACGAATATTACACACTGTACATGTTCCTTGGTACGATTAAGCGGAATTGTGGTCCAAATAAGCGAATAACATTACACGTATTTAATAGGATTGTTTTGGTACTTGTCTGAATAAGCGGCTGGTCCCATTAACCAGTGGTCCTATTAACCGGAATCGAATGTACTGTGTAATGCCGAAGCCCCCTTTTGATATGTGGCTGCTCACCAAATCCATCAAAATTTAAAGGCAGACACATTCATATTGCTTATGGCCAGAAGAAGTCACATCCACACAACTGAAACATGTGTAAAGCTTAGATTTCATCTCCGCTAATGCTCGGCAACCTCATCAAGATCAATAGTTTTGTTACTTGACTCTGGGTAGAGATAAGAGCAAGCTGCTGATTGCTTCTCAGCCACAGTAAAGCACAGGGATTAGTCAGCCCTGAGTAGGTACCTGCATCGCTCCTTTTAGCACAAGCCAAAATGCAGATTGTGGTTAGCACTTGGAGTTGGTTTAGTCAGTCATTGTGTTATGGAGTGCTGTATAAAGGACACTGATGATTTGATTCTTTATTCATTCGTTATTCAATCATTCCTTAGCCCTGGAGCCCTGTTCTATTAAGGCTTTTTTCACCATATTTGGCAAGTTTACAATCCTGCTCAGTCACACTTGTCCTTCCGAGAATGTGAATCAACCTACCTAAAAGTGCAAAACTAAAGTTAAAAATGAGTGAACAAACAGCGACAGGAGACAAAATACCAGTCTCGCAGTCCGCATTGATAGATTAAAATGCTAGCCATGGTAAAGGTTTGTTAAGGTTTGCTGTTGTGTGCAAAATGAGGAGGATCTGGTGTTTTTTCACTTGTTTATAAATTGCAGGAGTCCTTTGTGAGATATCAGTGGGTCAAAATATCAGCACATATTAAGAATTCCCAAGAGGCACATTTAGCCCAGAACACAGCATTGCTGAGGCAATCAAAGAGGTCTGCAAGGTTTGGACACAAGCTACATGCCAAAAAAGCTGGCCAATCAGTATGTGCTATTTCATAGAATTTTTTATTTATATATTGTGGTTTGATGTTAAGAACGCAAACATGAACGCTAAACGACAATGTCCCAGTTTCTGCTTTGGTACAGACCAAGTGAACCAAACTACAGATATAAACTCTGAGAGTTTTTCTTAAGAATTTGGGACTGTAGTGGCCTAATGGTTAAGGTATTGGACTGAAGGTCCAGGAAGCAAGGCCCTTAACCCACAATTGCTTGGATTGTATAAACTGTAAGTCGCTCTGTATAAGGGTGTCTGCTAAATGACAAAACTGTAAATGACATAAATGCATGAGAAGATCACTCAGTGTGAAATGTAATACAGTCGATTCCGGACCACCGGTTAATGGGACCAGCTGCTTATTCGGACCAAAAGCAAAAGCAGATCAGTGATTTACGGGAGGATTTTTGGGATCTCCCGGATAATTTATGCTTTTATCAAAGGTCAGGAAATCCGAAAAGTTGTGTTAACAAGAGCAAAACCATCGAGAGATGACCACACCCACCACTTTCTTCATTATGTTCAAGTCCGTCAAGAGAACGCGTCAGATCACACTGGATAAGTTCCTCAAACGTTGACTGGAATTTAGTAAGAACTTGTTTTTTACAGTATTATAATTCTCATGCTGAGTACCTATACATTGTGTTGTAAGTCGTTTCAAAAAACTTGGTTGCAAATTAATTTTTCCATGAACAAAGTTTGTAAGCAACAGTAGTTCTTGTTTGTACGATCGCTATACGTGTAAATCGCACAATAAAGGTTTAATAAACATTTAATATGTTACATAGCATGCCCCTCCCCCTTGTAACATGGGGCATGTTCGTTTAATCGGACCAAACCGATCGTGTACCGATGTGGTCTGATTAACCGGATTCAACTGTATATGTGTATATTTATTGTATGTTTAAAATATTTGTTAATATTAGACTTTTGTTTTTGTCAAACCTGTTTTTGGTATAAGAAAGAGAAATGAGTGGCAGCGACATATTTTTATGGGTGCTGCACTGTCACATTCAGTCCTGTCACTTTTCAAATGTTTGCTGCTCACCTGGTGGTGACATGTTATTGAGCAAGTTGAATTCGATGCTGTGGTACAGAGGAAATTGCACACAGTATGCCAGTGGCACAGATTCTCTGCGTGTTGCCTGGGTCTAGTCTTTCTTCTCTTCTTTACTTGGTTCTAGATGAAGCTGCTGTCCAATTACTAAAATGTGTGTATTTATTCCCTCTCCTGCAGCATCACTGGCTCTGCAGTGTGTGCCTTTTACATGGATGACATAGAGCGAGTGTTTAATGGAAAGTTTAAGGAACAGAAGACCAGCGAGTCAGCCTGGACCCCTGTACCTGATGAGCAGGTGCCAAAACCAAGGTGAGTTTTATTCTTAAATGGGTGCCTGATTCAGTTTTTTTTTTTACCATTAACTTATTCTACCACATGTTTTTTTATAATTTATGTTTAAACTTTATCTATACTAATGATTACTACATGATGAAATTTACAGTAGCTTCAAAACACAGTAATCAAGTTCTCAAAGCGACTGTGGTTTCTATTTAGACTATTTAGATAAATGCCATTGTTAGTCTAAACATTGTATTTTGCGCAGTACGTCAATATTCCTAAAAAAAATAAATTAAATTTAAAAAAGTCAACAAAACATCAATGTATAGTTAGTACATTGTACATTGTATAGTACAGTTAAAATACACTTGCTAAACCTTTTTTTAATATTTGACTACATGTTTATATCCACAGCACCTAGAGTTAAGACAGATGTTTATCCATCTATTGATCCATCCATTATCTTCCGTGTAATCCACGTGGGGTCTCGGGCCAGCCGATGCCCGGCGCAAGAGCAGGGCACAGTCACACACTATGGGCCATTTTAGAGACACCAATTAACATAACACACATGTCTTTGTACTGTGGGAGGAAACTGGGATAGCCAGTGTAAACCCAGCCAGACACCAGGAGGACATGCAGACTCTACACAGAAAGTACCCAGGCCGCTCCACCCTGGGATTGAACCCGGGATCTTCTTGCTACCCACCGAGCCACCGTGCTGCCTGCCTTTATTTCCTATTATAATTTTTTTGTAATTATGACCTCGTTGTTAAAGTGAACGGATGCAGGTGGGATGGTCATTAAACAGTGCTTACCTGTACTGTTTTTGATGTATGAGGCGGAAGAAAATGTGCCTCTGAGACTTGAAAAGTCCATAACTCTCTAGCCAATTATGTTTATTGAGAAACACACACACGTTCTGATCCGGATTAGTGGTCTTGCCTTTTCTACAAGCAGGCCAGAACTTGGCTCACCATGACACAACCTAAATCTGTTACCTTGGCTTTGTTTTCGCTCCAAAATGTCACAGAGATTAATCCATCGGCTTTGTTTTAATGGCGGCTAGAAGAGATATTAAATTCATAAATGCAGCTCTCCATTTGTGTGTCAGCATGTGGTGATGTTTGGTAGATGTTTCTGGTGGAAGTGCTATAAGTAATACTCAAGCTGTTTGTGCTAATACTCTAAGATTTGTTGTGTGTGACTATAGGCCAGGTTCCTGTGCTGGAGATGGCTCTGCTGCTGCCTATAAGTCTTCTACCTCTTTTCCTGATGGCACTCTCACCTTTATCAAGTCTTATCCACTCATGGACGAAGCTGTACCATCAGTGAACAGCCGACCGGGCTTCACACGGACCACGAGCAGGTACACACATACTCACACAGACATACCCACAGTTTATTTACCCACAATTACCCACAATTATCTAATCAGCCCATTGTATTGCAGCCACACAATACATAAAATCATGCAGATACAATATAGCAGCTTGAGGCAACATTCATATCATCCATCAGAACCCAATAAAAATGGGCCTACAAAGGTGCCAGGTTGGTTGATTTAAATATTTTTATAACAGCTGATAGTCCTTGTCCTGGGACGTTGAAGCTAAATTTGATTTAATAAAGATAAATATCAACTGTGCAGCAGTTCTAAGGATAAAAAGATCAGAGAATGGCCAGACTGGTTTAAGCTAACAGAGAGGCAGTGGTATCTCAGATTACCACAGTGTGCATCTCAGAATGAACATCATGTCAGATCTTGAGGTAGATGGACTACAACAACAAAAGACCACATAACGGTCCACGTGTCAAACAACAACCTGAAAGCTGATGCTGATATGTTTTACTTTCAGTCAAGGCACACGGTTGGGTCAGATTTTGCCACTGGGGTCATGAATCCATGGTTCTGACTTGCCTTCCAAGTCAGCAGTCCAAGCTGCTGGTGGTGGTGTTGTGGTGTATTATATTCTTTTGGCACATTTTAAGTTTATTAATAGAGATTGCTTAAATCCCATAATTGATTAAGTGCATGTGCATCCCATAGGCATAGCCACAATTTCTCGAATTGCTGCTACTTCCAGCTTGATAACACGAGAAACAAAGAACAGAGTCTATAAGAGCACCTTCAGGATGTGGTAGAATGGGAGATTTCCAACATCAAAGTGTACCTGAAAAATCTGCAGAGAGTAGCGTGATGCAATCATGTGAACACGTTATAGAATCTCCAAGGCATGCTTCCACTGATTCCATCTTATGGAATCCAATCCATGAAGAATTAAGCTGTCTTAAGTAGAAAATCCTTACAAAGTAAGTATTAGTGTAGATACAAGATGCTGGAAACAATCCTCAGATATTTTGGTCCATATTCACATGATAGAATCATGCAGTAGCTGCGGATTTGTCAGCTTTACATCCATGATGCGAATCTTCCGATCTACCACATCCCAAAGGCGCTCGATTAAATTGACATCTGGTGACTGTGGAGGCCGTTTGAGTACAGTGAGTTCATAAGAAACCATTTTCACATGATTTTGGCTTTGTGACATGGTGTGTAGAAGATGGTGGCCATAAAGCGATGCACACGGTCAGCAGCGCTATTGTGTGCTTTACAGACAATTATTAATTGGTGTTAAGGGCCTGTTAAGTGTGCCCTTGCACTATTACACCACCAGAAACCTGGCCCTTTAAAACAAGGTGGACTGAAAACATGCTTTCATGATTTTTATACCAAATTTTGTACCCTGCCATCCAACAGAAATTAAGGCAACAATTCAATTCAAGTTCAATGTATGCATTGTCTCAAAGCAGCTTCACAATATTACACTGTAATAAAAGGCCAATCCCAAGTTGAGCAAGTGGAAAGGAAAAACTCCATAAAATGGTAGGAAGAAACCTTGTGAGGACCAAGACTCAACAGGGGACCCATCCTCCATGGGTGGCCTAGATGTTAATTAAATAAATACTAAAATATATTAAATTATAGCAAAATTAGGTTAATAAATGAATAACAAATTAATAATAAAATTTGAATTAGTAATAGAAAAATTTGAAAATAAAGTAAATTATAAAGCAAAATAGATTATAAAATGAGTCCTTAGTGGTAGGCACATCGTCTCCTAATGTCTTACCGATGGAGGGAGTTCCTGCACTCTGGTGGGATCTGCCTCCGATGTTGAGGACATTCAGAGCGACGCCGAGCCGGAAGAACTTACAAGCGTGTGGTGCTGGAACCAGCACCAGAACATCAGCTCTGAGAAAAAAGAGAAAATGTAGTTAGTGCTGGGTTAGGAACACAGAGTCTATTATCTATTACTAATGCCTTGTGCAGCATGAGAACTCCGGCAGCACTAACTATAGCAACATAGCTAAAGGAATGGAACTAGAATTTAACACAGCCAGGAGGCTGTTATGGTCTAAATCTAATTAAATAAGATTAAATAAGTTAATAAGAATAGGCTTTTAACCTAGACTTAAAGATTTGGAGAGTGTCTGAATCACTGACTAAAGTAGGAAGTTTATTCCATAGCTGGGGGGCCAAGTATGAGAACGCTTTTCCCCCTGCAGTGACTATTATGTAACGTTTAGGTGTCCACTTTCTTATACTTTATCTTGTTGACATTATCACTTGTACTTGCTATCTGATCATGTGTAATAAGCAACATGCTACTTGCTCAAACAGCTATTTGGACAAATACATTTAATTCTTTCTGGGTCATTACTTATAAATTAAGTGGTATTTGGTTACTCTACCCACCTCTGATGATGTCATAAATTCTTCACACTGTCTGCATTAACACAACCACCAGGAAGAGACATCAGGCCTCTAAATCAGTGGCAGGACATTATAAATGTATGAATGGAATATTATACTGTACCTGTTCAGCTTGAGCACACCGCTGCTTAAATCCATCAGTGTAAAGGGGTGACTGATGTCATGACTGCTCTGGTAACTCACAATGGGTGCATGATGGAAACAGAGCTTGAGTCGGTTGTGGAAAAATCTGTCCCTGTGATAGAGGGGATGGTGTTAGAGATGTTGAGTGCCCACAAAGTATTGTGTGAATTATGGGGAGAGTGATCCAAGTTGTTACTATAGCAAGTCTGAGTACAGCTAATTAGATTACAGCTTGCTAAATCATTCTGACCAGTTGTGGCTGTTCAACCTGTTTATGAAATTAGAAAATGCATGTAGTCGTGCTGGTTTGTTTGTTATTACACTGGCACACTGTTAACAGGTAGACTCGGTGCTGTGATTTGTGAGCCTTTGGTGTGGCAGAATGCACATGGAAGCACAAAGGAACTTGGTGGCAGTGTTCCTTGCAAGACCAACACACTGAAAGCCAGTATTTAATGGATTTAGATGTTGGAGATGCCAACATCTAATATTTTTATTCAGAATAGAACACAAATCACAGATCAAAAGTTTAAACTGAGAGAATGTGTCATTTTAAGGGAAAAATATGTTGTTTCCAAATTTTATGGCGTCAACAAATTCAAAAAGTTGGGACAAGGCCATTTTTATCACTGTGTGGCATCCCACCTTCTTCTTACAAGACTCAACAGACGTCTGGGGACAGAGGAGACCAGTTTCTCAAGTTTAGAAATAGGAATGGAAAGGAAGAGATGATGTCTAGATGGAAGCAAATGTTGTTCTAGAACCTAAACATAGTTCTCTGCATTAATCCAGACATGCAAGCTGCTCATGCCACAAGCATTCATGCAACCCCATACCATCAGTGATGCAGGCTTCTACACGGAGCGTTGATAACAACGTGGGTTATCCTTGTCCTCTCTGGTCCGGATGACATGGCGTCCCAGTGTTCCATAAAGAACTTCCAATCGAGTCTTATCTGACCACAGAACAGTCTTCCATTTTGCCGCACTCCATTTTAAATGATTTGTGGGATTTGTTGACAGTGTGAAATTTTGAAGCAACATATTTTTCCTTTAAAATGTTACATTTACTCAAATTAAACTTTTGATCTGTGATCTATGTTGTTATTACGAATAAAATATTGGCATTTGCCTACTCCACATCATTGCATTCAGTTTTTATTCACAATTTGTTTAGTGTCCAAACTTTTTTGGAAACCGCTTTGTATTTTTACTTTGTTCGGCGACCACTTTATTTACTATTTTGCAAACATTGCAGACAGGGATGCTTGGAAGGCTTGCAGTTAAGAAGTCTAATCACAGCCATTAGGGCAATGAACATGAAATGATAGATTGAACCGAACTAAGGTGCATCTTCAGCACACAAACAAGATCACTCATATGGCTGATACATTGCATTCCCAAATGACCCAGCCATCATCCTTTTCACATTGTGTGAGACAAAGCTATGACTAGTCAAAGCAATATGAAGAGGTTCACTATAACACATACATCTCTCACATATTCACCTTGAAAGTTATAGTGTTGTTATTCATGTTTAGAGACAGGTTTGTTCCAATAACAAATCAACAATTTGTCTTCTTTATCACATAGCAGCCTGCTTAAAAAATGTACTCAATGAGTTTATTTCCTAATGTTTACACCTAAAACTACCCAAGCACATAATTCTTGGTTAAATGTGTTTGCTAGTGGGCTGTACTATAGCTGCATTATTGCAAATGATACATCTGGCAAAGTGATCTATGAATTATGTAGATTATGTGCATAGCATAGCAAGTAAGCGGCAAGGCCGAAAACCAACATTGATTGCCCGTGACCTTCAATGCCCCAGTTGGCACTGCATTAAAACCAACATCATTCTTTATTATCACATGGGCTTAGAAACACTTTAGAAAACCATTGTCAGTAAACACACTTTGTCGCTCCAGCTACAAGTGCAAAGTCAAACTCCTTCCAAACCGAAAACCATAGATCATCTGTGATGAACTGACACAACGTGAAAAAGTGTCCTGTGGTCTGACAAGTCCACATTTTTTATTGATTTTGGAAATCATGGACATCGTATCATCTGGGCCAAAGAGATAAAGGACTGTCCGGACTGTTATCAGAGCAAAGTTCAGAAGCCAGCATTTCTGATGGTATGGGGGTGTGTTAGTGCCTTTGGCATGGGTAATTTGCACATCTGTGAAGGCACCATTACATACAGGTTTTGGAGCAACATATACTGCCATCCAAGCAAGTTGTTTTTTAGGGACGTCTCTGTTTATCTCAGCAAAACAATGCCAAGCCACATTCTGTACATGTTACAACAGCGTGGCTTCGTAGTAAATGAGTGCGGCTACCAGACTGGCCTGCCTGTAGTCCAGACCTGTCTCCCATTTAAAATGTGTGGTGCATTATGAAGTGGAAAATACGACAGCGGAGACTGTTGAGCAACTGAAGTTGTACATCAAGCAAAAACAGGAAAGAATTCCACCTACAAAGCTTCAACAATTAGTGTCCTCAGTTCCCAAATGCATATTGAGTTTTGTTAAAAGGAAAGGAGATAACACAGGGGTAAACATGGCCTCGTCTAAACTACTTTGGAACATATTACAGGCATCAAATTCAAAATAAGTGAATATTTGCAAAAAACAATCTTGTCTTTGGAAAAATATATTGTCTTTGGAGTGTATTTCATTAAAAATAGGTTGAAAAAGATTTAATCATAATATTCTGTTTTTATTTATAGGTTATTTATGTATGTTATTTACACAACATCCCAGCTTCATTGGAACTGAGGTTGTAGTTTTTTAGTAATTTGAAATCTTTAAGTACTCACATCCTAAATAAATCCTAACAGGACTAAAACTCCTATTGAGGGATTTAATAGTACTTGTTGTGACTTTTCCTGATTCCATAAGAAATTATCATTTACTTGGTAATTAAAATTTGATGGAGTCTTAGAAACAGTGAACCATCTTTGGTTCATTTAACTGTTTTATTTAAAAATATTCATGAATATTTAAATGTGGTTTTGTTGGTTTCTATTGTTTTCAGAAATACTTTAGTTTATAAGACCTGTCACACAGTTACCATTCCAATTTACTGTGGTGCAGGATTAAGCGGCACCTCCCTACATCTTTGCCCAGCCCTCCTTTTATGCCTGTTACCATTATTTTTTTATTATTGTTTAAATTGTCTGACAATTCATATTCTCCATATTTTAATTTGTTATTTGCACTGTGGTTTCGGACTTGTCACTTGTTTAATTGCATGTTTGCACATAGCATATGTAAGCCATACATATTCTTACTTTATTGTGCTGATTTTTAATTCTCAAACAACGTTTTGCCCCTGGCTCACGTTACATAGAAAAATTACATGCCATCCATGTGGACAATTTATACACTGGAGCACCGTTATATGGGTGGTGCAGAGCATATAAACCGGATTCCAAAAAAGTTGGTACACTAAACAAATTATGAATACAAACTGAATGCAATGATGTGGAGGTGCCAACATCTAATATTTTATTCACAATAGAACACAATTCACAGATCAAAAGTTTAAACTGAGAGAATGTATCATTTTAAGGGAAAAATATGTTGTTTCCAAATTTCATGGCGTC
>JAVSBV010072631.1:0-10218 GCA_033117975.1 Parotocinclus spilosoma
TATATATATATATATTTTTTTTTTTTTTTTTTTTTATTATTTCACCCATTAGTTCTGCGGCAGATCTGAAAAATACCCAAAAAATATATATATATTTTTTTTAAACATTTTTTTTTTAATTATTTCAACCATTAGTGCTGCGGCGGATATGAAAAATTCCAAAAAAATATATATATATTTTCTTGTATTCTTCAAATATGATCGTCGGCGGATCCGCAAAACAAGCAATAAAAAAAGTCTGGCCTTACCTAGTTTAGGTAGACGTGAACCTACTTTGAAATAACTCGCTGCACATAAAGCTGTAATTGATATTCTAGACGGGTGTTGAATTGATCTCTTGTCCCGTGTCTGTAATATTTTTTATATACTGCTCACAGACATTAGGGGGTTATTTCATAACTTCTAATCTCCCATAATGAAATCTCCCTCTGTTTTTGTGAGCGGTGTACAGTTCTGTCCCTAATTCTGACTCCGGTAGACTCCCAACATCAAAAACCAGCTATAAATTTATAACCAGGACCAGAAAAACCAAACAGTAAACATTCCCCCTGCTGAGGGTGGTGAGGGAAATACGGAGTGTTTCATTACAGACTCTTGAGGTGCAGGAAGCATAAAAAAATATGAAATAAACACTTTATCTGCACATCAGTAGACAGGAATCGAGTAGATAACAGAATGCAGATGGATTGTTATCGCCGTTCTCGAGCTCTGTCTCTGCAGCGCATGGCAGCCCAGGGCATGCAGTCATGGCAGGACCACCTTATAACCAGCATGACCAGATTAACCAGGGTGGTTTCCCGTATGACTAGAGTATCCAAAGGATACACCAGGATAACCAGTGGTTACCAGCATGACCATTTTGACCCTGGAGGCCTCCAAAATATATCGGCTTGGTCAAGATTGTGGCCGGCAAGACCAGAATACCCAATGTTTTGGCCTACATGACCAGTTTGAACATAGTGGTGGCCATGAGACTCGATCAAACTGATGAAGGTAGCTGCCAGCGTGAAAAACTTGATCAGGATGATCTCCAGCATTACCAGTTCAATCAATGAATGCCCAGCATGGTCACAATGGTGGCCGGCATAACCAGAATACCCAAGGTTTGTGCCAGCGTGACCACCTGGATCAAGATCGCGGTTGGCATGCCCAATGTTTTTGCCAGCAAGCGTTTTGACAGCAATACCCGCTGGACCAAGATGATTGCTGGCATGACCAAAAAACAAACGGGTTTGGCCAGTTGCCGGCATCAAGGGCTCGATCAGTTTAAACAAGGTGGTCGCCAGAATTACCAGTTGAATCATGGTGGTGGTCAGTATGGCCAGCTTGACCAGAGTAGTTGCCAAAACTGAAAGCAGTGCCAGCTTGATAAAGACATAGGCTGGCATGACCAGGGATTTGACCAGAAGACCAGCCTGCAACCTGCAACCGGTCGTTCCTTGAATGTGAAGCTTGATTCATCTGGTGGCCAGAATGGCCAGTTTAAACCAAGTTGTTCCCAGTTTGATGAAGGTGGTGGTCAGTGTGATCATCTTCAACAAGACGGTGGCAAGTACGACCAGCTTGATCGCGGTGGTCTCCAGTATTACCAGCTCGACCAAGGTGTCAGTTGACATGCAGAGTTGGTAGCCATCATGCCCAGTTTGATCGTAGTTCCCAGTACGACCAGCTTGATAAAGGTGGTAAGTAGCATGGCCAGCCTAGCCATATGTGTGTGCTCCTCTAAGAACGTCTTCTGTCTGCTTGGGTCAGGACTGAGCGCTTGTCCGTCTGTGATAATGCCTCTTGCAGTTCCATCCTCGAGCTTGGGAAAAGCGACGGAAATTAACTTTGATCATGTGGTTATATTGTAAACGAAACTTTACGCAAACCGCATGTTCCGAAACTTCCAATATCCGCACACGACTAATTTCAAAGCGCCATTTATCTTGTCTCCTGAAAGTATTAATTATGCCTTCTTGGTCTGTCCTGAAAGTAATAATTAAGTCTGAGCACGATGGAAACACCGGCAGCCAATCAATGTGTTCAAATCTCGAGTGAATCACGACGCTTTTCCGCCTGAGCAGCGTGCCACTTCAGAACTCTGATCATCAGAATAATTTAATAATCATTTATTTATTTTTATTTATTTATTTCAATCTATGAAAGGCTGATGTAATCGATGGGGGGGATATAAGCACTCTAATTACTTCCCAGAATTTGTGACCCGAGACGTCCAATTAACATTTTAATAACATCTGATGAGGTGTGTGGACATGAGGTGTCCACTATGCTCCAGTTCAAAGCTTGGAAAGCCAGACTTCAAAGTCTTTTAATTCAAAGACATGCGTGTTAGGTTAATTGGTGTCTCCAAAGTGGCCCTTAGTGTGTGTCTGTGTGTGCCCTACGATAGATTGGCGCCCCATCTAGGGTTTTTCCTGCCCTTGCGGTCCTCCCCGTGTCTGCGTGGGTTTACTCCGGGTACTCCGGTTTCCTCCCACAGTCCAAAGACATGCGTTTTAGGTTCATTGGTGTCTCTAAAGTGGCCCTTAGTGTGTGACCGTGTGCCCTACGAAGGATTGGCGCCCCGTCTAGGGTTGTTCCTGCCCTTGTGCCGGGTGGGCACCGGCTGGGCCGCCACCCCGTGTGGATTAAGCAGAAGATAACGGATGGATGGATGGATCTTGAAGGAAACTTCCACAGTACGTTCATTAAGTTGTGTTGTAGCTGATTTAGTTAATTTGTTCATTTCCGTTACAATTTGGGACTAAACCTCAAAATGAATTGCTTCCTGTTGACTTGCTTAAGCTTCTAAATCTCTATCTCTATTCCCGAGGTCTTTGAGGAACGTTTTATCTCCTGTAGCTCCTACTCCAATATTTTTTTGTTCTCTTGTCTAGGTCTCTATACGTGTCCCGACATAGTCTGTCCCCAGTCCTCCACCCTCAGGTCTGCTTCATCTCTCCATTACACTCTGTCCTCATCCTGGTCGTGTCTTCAGCAGAAGATCTCCAGTCTGAATGAGGAGCTTTTCGTATTGGGCAGTCACTCTGAGAGGCTTTAAAGTAAGATGTAGGACACCCAGGACACGAGCCAGCGACCCCGTGAGCAGCCTGTCTGCGGCGGCGCTCAAAGGAAGATCTATGAACCGTCCTACATCACTTCCCGTCCACACTCTGACGCCCAGGGTGTTCATATGACTTTATATTTCCTTTGAGCTCCTCCAAAGCACCTCATGCTCCTCATCTGAGGAGAGTTAGCCCTCAGAGGAACGAGATCTCGAACGTTTGGTGAAATCTGATCTGTGGATAATAAACAGAGCAGTGTAAGAGAGTGATGCTGAGGGTAACGTTCTGTAAGGTAACACTTATCTAATCATGCTCATGGAACATGGATGATCGGTTTAAAGTGGATCTGGACAGATATCCAAGCTTTAACTCTTCATAACGCTGCAGTCTCAAGGTCTTTGTCTTGTATTAGACTTAAATACTAAGAATCTTGGTCTTAAATTGGACTCCAATACTAAAAGTCTTTGCCTTGACTTGGACTCAAATTCTAAAAGTTTTTGTCTTTACTTGGACTTAAATACTCAATTTCTTGGTTTGGATTTGGACTCCAGTACTAAAAATCTTGGTTGTAGCTCAGACTTGAATTTCTAAAAGTCCTGGTCTTAACTCAGGTACGAACATTAAACGTTTTGGACTTGGTCTTGGTCTTGACTTGGACTCCAATACCAAAAGTCCTGGTCTTGACTTGAACTCAAAAATTAAAGTATTTGTCCTGACTTGGACTCCAATACTAAAAGTCTTAGTCTTGACTTGGACTCCAATACTAAATGTCCTGGTCTTGACTTGGACTCCAATACTAAATGTCCTGATCTTGACTTGGACTCAAATTATAAAGGTGTTTGTCTTTAATTAGACATAAATACTCAAAGTCTTGGTTTTGACTTGGACTCAAATTCTAAAAGTTTTAGTTTTTACTTGGACTTCAGTAGTAAAAGTTTTTGTCTTTACTTGCACTCAAATTATAAAAGTCTTTGTCTGAACTTGGACTCCAAACACTAAAAGTCTTGCTCTTAACTTGGACTATAACTCTATGCTTTTTTTTCCATAAAGTAAATGCAGGAATTAAGAATTAATGAGGAACTAAAACCTTATAATGTTACATCATTTCTGAATATTTCTAAAATCAGATCCATAATAAAAGTCCTGCAGTTTGTAATCATCGTCCTTTTTGCTTCTCCAGATCTTATTTACAGGCCCTGAAGCTCGTGTCGGGCGTTACAGCCAGTTGATTATTCAGGGGGGGGGGGGAGAAAGGTCAAAGTCCGTCATTATTGGGTGCAGAACACACAAAAACTTTTAAATTCCCATCCGTAAAGGTCAGTTGTCAGAAAGTATTGAGCCGGCCAAAGGTGAGGGAACATAAAAGCCAAAAAGAGGCGAGGGAGGGGGTGGGTGATATGTAGTACAGCTTACATCGCTAAGGTCAGGTTTTATTTTAAGCATCGCGGGTGGAAGACGTGTTAGCGCATTAATGACCTACGTCTTATTAAAAAGTGCAGTGAAAAGTCTGGAAACCGATGGAATAATAACGAGTAACGAGATTCATGAGTACAGTCGGTACAGTGCTGGTTTCCCAGTCCTGGTTTATACCCATGTGTGGGATGGACTGGTGTCCTGTACGGGGCTAGCTTTGAAGTCTGGGCCCTGTGTCATGTCCCCGGGCCCTCGCGACCTTTGGTTTTTACGTAACACTGACCATCAGCAGTGGTTTAAACCATAAAAGAATCATATAAAACTACTAATAACTATAAATACTGATCCTCTCTTGTGCACTTGTGGGACTGGACCTTCCGCTCGTCTGCTCCTCTCTCAAGACAGGATCCGAAATAATCCGAATCGGGACCTTAAATAGAGCTAAGAGGCATCGAACAGCCATCCAATCGACGTCTGTGCACTTTAATAAACGAGATTTGATCGACGACAATGAATTATATTATCGTTTGGGTCACGGTTGCCAGGTCCGCTTATTCTAAGCGACTTCTGATCGTAATTTTCTATAAAGTTGCTTACAAATAATGGTCGTGGTCCCTGATGCTGTCTCTCTGTCTTTTTGTCTTTCTGTCTTTCTGCAATGCAGGAGGCGAGACAGGTGCTTAATTCAGTTTTTGTTCCCCCCTCCCTACTGTTTTGTGTCTAGATAAGGGTTCAGATTCGGGGTGACAGCTAAGTGCTGACTCGCGACGACAGCGTATTAATCACACGCGGATTATTCCCAAAACCGTAAGCAGCAGGGGTCCGGAGCGTCGTTGGAGGCTGACAGCTCGGTAACGCGGTACAATGTAAACGCCGAACCCGACAATTCAAAGCTGGAGAGGCAAAAAATCAGCGCCGAAGCACCCGGGAACTCCTGAGGATCTGTACGAAGGGTCTTAGGCTTTATATCTGATTTTCCCCTATGAAAAATATCATAGTGGCTCAAAGAAAAAAGAGGGAGGTCCTGCATCGTGTGTCAAAACTCCTACAACCCCAGCCTGGGGCGACAGTGGCAAGGAAAAGCTCCCTAAACGACATAAAGGGCTTCCTAATGAATACGTTTTAGGCTAAGCTTCGGGTACCCAAATGCCCCCAAGTGGAGGTTCAGGGCCCACAAAAGTAAAAAGTAGGCCCTGGCATGAAAACGTCCAGGCTTTACTGAGACGGGACGTTGTTCCGGCCCTGCACTTGGGTACTTTAATTTGAGACCTGCTTCGGGCACCCAAATTCCCCCAAGTGGAGGTTCTGGGCCCCCAAAAATCGGAACTAGGCCCTGGCATGAAAAAGTGCAGGCTTTACTGGGAAGGCCGAGGGACACACGTACCCCTGGTCCTTGGGTTTGCCAGGGATAGGAGCAAAAAAAATGTAAAGCGTTCCCCTTAGCGAGAGGCACTTTCGAATTCGTCGGACGCAAACGCCCGCTTCTAAGAGCTCGCCCAGCCGTCCCACGTCTCGGCGCTTCGGGTCGCGCAAAAAACCCCCCAAAACGGTCCGTTCCCGCTCCCCGACGCTCGCAGGACCGACACGCGAGACGCAAACGATCTGCTTTCGAGCGCTGACAGCCAGCACGTAGCGGGTATCTGTCACGCCGTGACGCTCACCTCGTCCTCGCCGTCAGGCTCCGTCACCCCCTCTCCGGGATCCGCCGCTCGACGTGACGAGAGAACGCGCAATTACGAGGGACCGCCGTACCACGGGCTGTCTCGGCAGCCCTGGTTACCATGGCGACGTCAACCCGGGACGTCTGTGAAGTCGTCTGCCGTTTTTTTTCCTTTCTCCCCCCCCAACAATAAAAAGTGGTGCAATATGGAGAAAGGGAGAGAGGAAAAAAAAAAAAAAAAAAACAAAGCACGAAAAAAAGAGGATAACAAGGAAAGAAGTTTTTATCCGTGTGAGCTTTCAAAGAACAGAAGCAGACGGCTGGAGGATCTGCTGAACAAAGAGAGCGTGGAGGCCGTGCACTAAAGAAGAGATGTGTCATACGGCCGTGTGTGTGTGTGTGTGCTGGTGCAGAACATCGAGCCCTGAGGGTCTGGAACAGCAAATCCAATCTGCTGACACACTGCTGTACAACTGCTCTCATCCCGGAGTCCACACACACACACACACACACGCACACACACACACACACACAGTTAGTGGTCGTGCTGAGCTTGGTGTGTGTGTGTGTGTTTCACTTCTGTACATTTTTTATTTAATTTAATACTTGTACCTTCCCTTCGACTTTCTTAGAAGCTCGAAGCTCTAACAAGAAGAAGATCGTAAGCATCTCGTAACCTAGACGATCCGAACGCGGGGGCACTCGGATGGCACTCGGATGGCACAGCGGGCACAATATAAAGACCTTCGCTCGGGTCTCGGGGCTGCTTGGCGTCGCAGGGTGCTGCGCAGTCGTGTTGCAGTCGAGACCGAAACGGAAACGTTCCCTCAGATAGACACACTGGTTGGACGACAATCTCCGAGTCCGGGACAAGACCTAGTCCGAAGGGGGTCTGGGACTGCATGGGTAAGGTCCAGAGGAAAGTGGAAACTATCCAGTTACCCCCAGGGATAATCAGGGTGCTTTTTATGCCTCTCAGAGGAGCCTCTGGACTAGCGGGTGCGGCACAGGTCCCCACAGATTCTGATTTAGGGAAAGGTCGGGTAATTGGTCCTCCCCTTGGCTCCTGTGGGCCACTGGGGGCACCAGGTGGATGAATGGTGGCTGGATGAGGTGAAGAATGTTCTCTTGGCCCTTCATGACCGCCTGTTTCTGACAGAGGGGAGTGTCTCCTGGTTCTGGATTGTCCCTCCTTCAGGGTTGGTGGTTGGTTGAAAGGCAGATAAGGCGGGTAAAACCCGAACAGGACGAAGACAGAGACGTTTGAGACGCAGACGGTATAAATCAGCGCTCAGGCAGCCCTGCACCTTCCTATTTTATGCTCAACCGGTCCGATGTCCAGACACATCCAATGCCAGCTAGGCCTGGCCCAGAGCCTGCCGGACCGGCCGGGGGACAGCGGTTCAAAAACAGCAACCAGACCTCTGCCCGTGTACACACTGAAGAAACTGTTCTGATCTTGTCCCAGGTCACTAATCAGTCTCTGTCTGAGCCAGCCTCACCCAGGGCCTCCTGATTTGGGCTCTGATTCTCAGGTAAAGGTGGTCAGAAGATCACGCAGAAGATCAGCTCCAAAGGGGCTGAACTGCTCCAGGACAGAGCTCTACGGAACCAAAGAGAGCGAGCCAAAAATCTCTGCGTCTTATTTATGCGTTGAACTTCCAAAGACCTCCGAATGGATCGAGTAATGACTATGTTAGGTCAGGTCCAAAGCTTTGGGTCAACTTTCTGATCTCAGCGAGGTTTGTTTGGGTTTGGGAATCCTCTGAAATGAGTGTAGGTTTGTAAATACTGCTCTGTTTTGCTCGTGGTCACAAGGGCGCTTTCGCCGCATTGTGGGGTGATCCTCCGCTTTGAATCGCCTCCCGTCCAGAACGGGACTCGGAAATGATCCCGCACTGCCCGAGGGCCACCACAACGCTGACTTGCGTTCCTTCAGGGACGAACACGCTCACACATTCACCCCGGGACACTTTAACAATCCAGGGATCCAGAGTGACCCAAAACTGAAACAATATGATAACCCAAGCCGTTACGGGTCTGACCCAAGGACTTCAAAGTGGCACAGTGGCTCGGCAGAGGCGAGATCTGAACCCCGAACGGTCCAGCACCTTAAACACTGGGCCATTTATGTAGGGTGACCCAGACGTCCTCTTTTTCCCGGACATGTCCTACCGTTGAGACCTAAAAAAATGTCCGGGGGGAATTCTAATTCTAATTCTAATTCTATTCCGTTCCATTCCAGGTTTCTCTGTATCGCAAATTATTCGCCCTTCTCCTCAAATCTATCTACTTTGCATTGTGTGTGTGTGAAGAAGAAAGCCTGGGCTTGCCAGTCCACCCCCGAGTGTTCACAAACGAAAGCAAACGAAATGTGTGTCCGCCGGTTCTTTTTTTTATTATTATTTATTTTTTTGCTTAGTCTATCACTATTACACTCAAAAAATGTCAGTGTATGTTTTTGTTAGTGCACTATGTTGTTTTGTGCTGTTCAATAAATGCAAATTTTACACGGACACCATGCCATGACACCATGATACACTGATCCCCCCCACCAAAAAACCCCCCCAAAAAAACATGTTCTCCTTTTCAGAAACCCAAATCTCGTCAACCTTCATTTATGCAAATCGATTTCATTTAAGTCGTTACATGAACGGAGCTCAGACTGGAGAACATGCAAACTCCACACAGTCTCGAACCGGCGTCTTTGCAGCTGTGAGGGATCAGCGCGAGCCGGCGTGTCGCTCCAGCACACCTTAATTAACCTGCTGTGTTTACTCTGCGTTTGGGTTTACCTGTAAAGCTCAGCTCGACGGGGTGAGATCTGATCTTCTCTGGGACCGTGTCCTTCCATTCAGGTCTGATTTATGTTCTGCCACGATAATCTACTGGGAAAACAAGCTGCAGGTCCTAAATCAAGCACGGGCTCATCCCCCGGCATTTATATCTCAAGTATGAGTGGGTTTTGTGTGCCTGATGGAGTGTGTAAAGAGCGAAGGGATCCGTCCGAGCCGGCGTGTGAGCTTTCGGCGCTAAAATTTCAGGATTAGGATTAAAAATAATTTGGGTTTTAATCAGGATTAAATCCTAATCCAGGGCGCGTAAACCAAAATCCACAAGATTTGCTTCAGTACGACTCAATTGGCATCAACAGAAGGGCACTACTATAGAGGCACTGCCGGAATACCCCCCTGGGCAGAATGCCAGATCACTGCTGGGCATCATACTCACACCTGGCACAAAGCAGATCAGCCCGAGTGCCAACTACCCTGATTTTGGGAGGCTGGGGGAAACCAGAGCGGATTGAAAACGTTACACAGACTGTAACCGGAGGTGAGGATCAAACCTACACCCTGTGGTCCCCTGTGGGCATCGTGGGCATCGTGGGCACTCAGGGAGCACCCACTAAATTAGCTGGCATGCAGAAATGCAGCCCCAGTCGTTTGGTCATGACGATTTGTCTTATTCGGTCTGTACGCCTCGCCTGGACGTTTCTCCTCCAATGAGATGTGTAGAAAGGCATCATCGAACCTTGATTCACAAGGGCTACAACAGCAGAAGACCACACCCGTGCCAGCCAGGAACAAAAAGCCCGAATCAAAAAAAGGCATTTGTTTCTGTAGCACGTTTCACAACGAGGCGTCGTCTTCAAAACGGTTTTACGAACAAGGGCGACAGCGGCAAGGAAAAACTTCCTTCACGTTATAAGGGTAGAACCTTGGGAGGACCAGAACTGTAACAGGAACCCAGCTTGAGCAGCCTAGGTCTTATACGTGAGAACTAAACTAAGCTGCCTTACTGGTTTAAAAAGGAAGAAATCTAAAAAATATAATGGCTAAAATAAAATAAAAAGTGTATACAAATAAAATGCCTTTTATGTTATTGTTTACCTTTTTATTAAATAGCATAAATAATATTTTTCACATATATTTATATATATATATATTTATACAGTCGGTTAATGGGACCACACCGGGGCGCGATCGTTTTGGTCCCAATAACCGGCTGGTCCGAATAAAAGAAACATGCCCTATGTTAGAAGACGGGACGTGCTATGTAACATATTAAATGTTTATTAAACCTTTATTGTACGATTTA
>JAVSBV010072642.1:0-10218 GCA_033117975.1 Parotocinclus spilosoma
GTACATAACCAAGACTAAGGGATGAATTTATTAAAGTAAGCAGAGGCTCTATAATGGCTGGAACTAAGTCTTTAAGTCATCCAAGATGATTGATGTGGCATATTACTCAGATGAAGCCTATTAGAATGGCCTAGAAGAAGCACTCATGTAGAAGGACTAGATGTAAACCAATACTGTCACATTTTTGAGCAGAGTGACTTAAAACAATAGAACAATGAAGAGAGAACAAGAGGAGCTTTGAGTATTTGATAAATGAATGGCACAATCCTATAATGCAGCCTTTTATGAGCCCACAAAGCACTCAAATGAGATAAGAAACAAAATACAGGGGGAAAAGCATAATTGAAATCCAAGATGTAAATTGAGCTAAATTTGTTGGTAGGGATTTGTCGTACATCATTTTATGTAAAATAGGAAAAGTAATGCAAATGTAAATGGTTATGATCCAGTCTGAGTTGCACAATCTCTAGTCATGGAACTACACCAGTGATATAAGGGGTTTTACACACCCCATCAATTCCAGTACACTAATACTCAGTTACTCCAGTACTCCAATATTAGTTACTCCATTATCTACAAAGAACCAATTACATATTAACTTTATCTTTCCTTTTAACAATTTATTTCTGGGATTTGATGAAGGAATTAGACACAGCTAAACTTTTTAATTCGATTTTAAATGTGCTGAGAATGAGCACCTGCCTAAATAGATTGCATCCTGATGAATTTCCAAACAAATTATTAATTATGAATCACTAGAGCATGCAGAAAACTGTTGTTCTCATTTCATAAAGGTCCCTTTTCCAGAAAGCGGTGCAGTGAGTTAGGTGATTTAAAATCTTTAAATGGTTGAAGTCATAGAAATGGATGATTTTTAAGAAAAAAACGTAATGTGATGGCAGTTAAAAAGAGGCTGCTTGTTGTATTTATACAATTATGAGCTGTGTGATGTCCATCTGTTTAGATTTCCAACCATTTTGTTAAAGGAAATGAAATTTTCCTTACCTTCGGGCATTGTGGCCATAAACAAATTAAAACCAACAGCCAATCATTACTAAGGATCCATGAGCAGAGGCGGGAGTTAAGAGTTTATGAGACGGTATTTTGAGAGTTTGTTATTTTTGTGTATGTGTGTGTGTAACTACCTTACCGGTTGTGCACTCACCTCCTTGTTAGTTCTTGTTTGGACTAGACTTTGACTTGTAACTTTTTTTACTTTTTAGTTACTTGTGTTTGTGTGTACTAACATCTGCTACTTTTTTTTAACAAGCTGTAAATGGTGTTTGTAAGTGTATGAATGTCCTCCCCGTGTCTGCGTGGGTTTACTCCGGGTACACCGGTTTCCTCCCACAGTCCAAAGAGATGCGTGTTAGGTTAATTGGCATCTCCAAATTGTCATTAACTTGCGCATGCAAAACAGCCCAGCTCTGTAACTGGAAACAGCTGCACGCCGGTCCCAAGTTTGGATAAATGGGGAGGGGTGGAGAAAGCAATGGCAAACTACTCCACTATAATGCCGAAATACTTAAGGGATCACATCGATGAAGGACAGAAATGTGTGGAGATCGATGGTCCATCAAGTGACCGAGAGTCGGTTGTGACTGTACAATTAATCCCATCTCATCCAAGTGTATGAGTCTGTCATATTATAAGTCGAACTAATTTGTTTGTGTTACCTGTATATTTTCTTTCACCTATAACTATATAAACTGGTTCACATTCACCTGCTGAGTATCTCCTTCATCTGGCTGATCTTCATGGCTATAATCTATTATAACTGTCTATATTTGCTTCCTTCAAACAAAAATATCGGCTTCATCATACCATACCATATATTGCAGCTTTCCCCTACATAGGCTCAAAACAGTATATTACTGTACCATTACCATGCATTTAAACTGGTGTGGCATTACGGATTCTTTATAAATTATTGTATCCCACTTGTAATTTCAGCTGTATCTCTGATGCATTTATACATCATGTACATGCAGTTTCGTTCGGTAAATACCCATTGTATTTACATTACAGTAGAACAAAAAAAAATAAATATGGTACTGTCCAATCACCCTAAAAACACTCAATGGTGCAATCTTCCAACCGTGATGAACGTAATCCAGTCCATTGGGTGTTGATAATGCACCAGTATGACATTTTGGATTTCCAGAATAACTTTAATCATCACAGGCCTATTATTCATGTTTTATTGTATTATTAATATTATTATTATATTGTACATGTACATCAGTCTAAGGGTAGGACTTCAGCCACCTCCTCAGTCTTACTGCCGCTGTCCCAATGATAAATCATGCCAAACATGCCTTTAATGTCTTTAAAATTGTATTGTCACTTATTTTGTGTGCTCTTATTACTTGTATTTATTGACTATTAAGATTGCATTACATTCCTTTGCTTTATTCCTGTAATTATTAATTACATACTAATATAGGTATAGGGTTGGGGTATGGAAACAGATTAATCTATTTTGTTTACTGCTAATGGGGACATTTGATTTCGAACAAATCGGAGTTCTAATGGTCTTCTTGAACGAATGAAGTAAAAATACCATTATTGCACTGCAATGTCACCATTTAACCATTCCCAAGTGATGTACCAGTACCTTCATGTACCAGTAATGAGGTCATAACATGTTACCTTTTTAAATCTAGTAGCTTATAAGTTCAACTGTTTTATTTCCTGAGTAGCAGAGACCTGATATTATGCTTCACATTGTCCATTTTTTCTCCGACCTCAAGTTCACATACTAAATAATATGTCAAGTTGTTTGACCTCCAGCCTGTGTAGGTTTTTATACACACAATTCTTTTACCATTATTTTTGCTGTGCTTACAGTTTTTTTGAGACTGACTGAAAATGACTCAAATCACTAAAAAATACTTTATTTATATTAGTTTTGTACATCATAGCCTGTCTTTTCCAGTTTTGCTCAAGAGGTTTCAAACATTTCCCTGCTATTCTGGTGAACAGTAGTGTCGCAGACCATTTGTAGCTGTGGTTCAGATAAAAACATACTCAAAATCTTAAGACCTTAGCTTCCTTTGTAGTGAAGAGTTACATGGGTAAAATAAGCTGCACGTAACAGGCAGGCTTGGAGACACGTTTTTCTCTTGCATCGCTTTAATCATGCTTTGAATACGATAGTAGCAACCAAATTACTCCATTAAGGTTAGCTAGGTTGCTAAATTATTAAATTAGCCAGTGATAACTGGTAGCAAACTAAGATATTTATCTAGCAAAATCCAAGAATCAGTCCTAATGTTGGTAACTAAAATAATTTATAGTTAGATAAATACAAAACTACCAAAAATATGCTACATTTTGGGGAAAATATATGTATAAGCACAACTGCACTAATTGCATCTATGAAACTAGATCTTACATTTAGGGACACATACTTAATTAATTATGTATGCATCATTAAAGCTGTGATTAAATATGTTCACAATTCTACATTTATTTTGACCAGCCCCCCACCTTCGGTTGTACACGTAATTTAAACTCAGCTTCATTGTATTGTTCTCTTTATTGAAATAAATTTCTTAAAAAACAATTCTAGTAATCAAGTAATCAGTAATCAAGCTGGTCTTTCTTGATAGTTGCTGCTTTGCTTTTGCTCTGTTGTAAAAAGCACTATATAAATACACTTGAATTGAATTGAATTGAATTGAATTGATTGTTATGAAACTATTTCAGTGCGTGTAAACAATAAAGGCTGTAGTTTCCTACTTGGATCTCAAAGATGACACCCTGGTTTGTGGTGAATAAAACACAACAAAAGACACTCCACTAGAAAAAAACCACAAAAAGGCCACAACACCTTCTCAATAATATGGCATGTGCCAGCAGCACTGTTGGTGTTGTCACTGTAATTGAATCTACTTCCAGATGGAGATTCTCCAGACTAAAGCTTTAACCACACACTGGCAGCAAAACACCTGATTAATATGGGCGACATTGGTGCCAATAACACAGAGCGACGGCTGGGATTTTGTTCTGCTGGCCCTTTGTTTGGTGGAAATGTCAAAATGGAAATTCACTCAGAGATTTGTGGAGTGAGGCTAACTCACAAGACCTGGTAAATTAGACTGGAGGCCCTGGAAGGGCAAAGGCAATAGGTAGGCTTAGTTTATGAGAAGATTGCAAGAGACCGGTCAGACATTTAGACAATACCAATCTTTTACGGACAGGGGAAGGGATTAGGTTTCCTTGGTTTCCAAAAGCCTTGTAAAGAGTTTGATTGTCATTATGACAAGCCTGTTCTTGTTGGGTGAGCAAACAGAAAATGACATTGCACTCCTTTGCAATTTGCATATGCTTTATTGTTCTTCCTCTTTAGAAACACAATCACTGAGAACTGTATTAGGAACACTATACTAATGTCCTCCATGTTGTAGTGCATTTGTTGCATTTGGTGTGTTGTGCATTCTGAGATTTTGTTTGAGATGGGTTTTTGTCAGCTCAAACCAGTCAGACCATCCTTAACTGACCACTCTCATCAACACTGCATTTCCAGTAGTAGACTCTAGAGACGTTCGTGCTTGAGAATACCATTAGCTCAGCAGTTCTAGAAATACACAATCCAGCCCACCTGACATCAATTATTATGCATTTCTTCCCATTCTTATGGTCGATGTGAACATCACCAGAAAGATCCGTCCTGTATCTGCAAGATTTAATGCCTTGAACTGCTTCCACAAGATTGGCTGATTAACTGAATGAATGAGTAGGTGGACACACATCCTTATTAAAGTGCTGTATGAGAGTATCTCATATCTCACTACTGGTGTTACTGCACAGAAGGCTATTGGTACTAGCATGAGATAACATTACAAAAAATAACGAATACAAAGCACTTCTGTATTTTGCTATAGATAATTCTGTCTGATAAATTCTGTAATCAGAGGTGTCAACAGACCCACATTACACAAGCTGTTCCTGTGTCCCACTAAAGTCACGGTTGTAAAAAGTCAATTATATCCTAAATTGTTGAGCAAAACTACAAAACATGTCACACAAATTGTCTACAGGAACTACATTACCCTAAATACCCCAGAATTTTTCCAAAAACATGAGCAGAGAATGCCTTCAGTCAGAGCCAGATTAATTTTTCCTTTTTTGCATGGAATGTTGGGCATCTCAAAATATGTAATATAAGGTCAGCCACACTGCAGACAAGGTATTAATAACTCATAGTTATATGTTTTCTTTTGTTGGGGTATTTCAGGGCTTTGGTTGTCTAGTGTTTAAGGTACTTGACTATGGACCAGTAAGTCTAGGGTTCAAATCCCACCTCTGCCACAATTGGTTCCCTGAGCAAGACCCTTAAGCCACAATTTCTTGGATTGTAAGACTGTATTAATTGAAAGTCGCCCTAGCTAAGGGTATCTGCTAAATTATGTAAATGCAGTCAATACAAAATTCTTTACTGATTATTTGCTCTTTATTTCCCCTCTATGTCAAAGTAACGCACACTGTAGTGTGAAATAACTTAATCGAATGAGAGATTAACGACTATTTAGTAGCAATATATGGTTGTATTTAAATGAAATATGTCACTAATTTTGCTAAAAACAATTAAAAACAAACATTACGTATTCATAGAATAACGAAGCACAGATAGGATAGACCACTTCACAAGTGCACTGGCATCATATAGCACCCTAGTGCTACCTAAAAACGCATGCCTGAAGTTAAAAATGAGTGAACAAACTTCACCAGGAGACAAAATATAGACACCACCAGCATTGCAGTAAACTTCAGCCATTGGAAGTCTTTTGCCACTAAACTGACCGATGTCGGTCAAATGAGGGCATGCTATGTCGGTAATCGCTTGCCGTTAAAGACAGCTGAACATCTACCTTATTTCACAATCTGCTAATTATATGCCATTATAACAAACTTTGGAAGTCAGGTGCCCACAACAGACATAGACCAACCATGCCAGTGCAGAAACATACTCTCATACCTGTCACCAGTTACATGGAAAGACATGTTGCCAGTACAGGTGTTTGAGAGAGATAGATTTAATCAACTTTTAAAGACTTCAAACCCAAGATCTCTACTGTCAAAATATCAAATTATCATTATTGACAAAATATCAAAAATTATAAAGATTTTTTCAGTATTGCACACCCCTACTATTCAATAAAGGCCCCCAAATCACATCTAAGATCCACTATAGAGCCTACTAGATTTTGAAAAATTGTGTGCTGTAACCAAATTACTTTCAGGAAAATGCTGGCTGTTGATATTGGTTGGTAATGCCTGCTTACACCAATTAGCCTAATAGAGAAGACTGTGGCAGGAAACCCAGAGTACACCCATGCAGAAATGGGGAGGACATGCAGACTCCATACAGAAAGGACCCAGGCCACTTCACCCTGGGATTGAACCTTCTTGCTGTGAGGCTGCCAAACTAAAAGTTTCCATAGCAAATTAACCAAACTTAACCTAACCTTTATTTTTCCTTCAACTCACTCTAAATCTGGCACTATGATAGTCACCAGTATGGTTATACAAGCATCCTATCCTTAAAGTTTTACATCTCATTTATCACCCCAGAGAAAACTGTAAAGGTGATATCTTATAAGAGTGCCCTTTAAAGCAAACACCTCCAAAATCACCAGTTTTATGTACCAAATCTGGAGATCTGAATCTTTATGTACCTGACACAAGATAACATGTCCAGGAAGACCTTTACGTTAGACTCTGGGGACATTGTTGACATCTTTAATCACACTCTGATCTTTAGTGACAGAAAACCTGCCATTCACCTGGATTAATAGCTCTTTTATTCCCACTCTCTGGCATATAACCTCTCTTTATCTGCCAAACTGTCAGAGCTGCACCGATTCCCTGCTGAGTCAAGTCTCAGACAGCTTCATTGCAAACCATAGTATTGTATCAAACGGCCCAGAGGGGTTCCCTATAAATGATTAAAAAAAACCAGAGAAAGACTGGGAATGCTTTGCTTGATCTCTATTTCTATTTAAAACCTAGGTTCTTTTATCAAAGCTGGCCCTGTCATAAATGTCTTATTATCTTTATTTTTTCAAGAGTGTTTGGTTTGATGGGTTATTCCCTATTCTCTTAAGGCATTGTAGACTTGTAGTGTGTTCTTATATAACTTCCAGTTTTCAGCTAGTCATCTTAAATCTACACAATATATACCACATACTCAGACACTGCATGCAGCGATAGACCTTATGAGAGCTTTGGCCTTTATGAGACCTGATTTGAGATAAGTACATTAGAGTTTATGGTCCATACACTGACAAGCGCACGATTCTTCACGGTTCCATTCTGACCTACTTTCTGAGAACGATTCCCCCAGGCTACTTCACAACCGTGGACAGCTCCCGAGCCTTCGCCTCTCTCCATTGCCCAGCCCTCAAATATGCGGCCAGGCATTTACTTCACCTAAGAAAGAGAGCATAATAAGACACCTCATCAATGGGGGTGCCAGATTGCTTTAGTGGTTCCCAGACAAATAAATATTGCTCAAAACTCTACAACTCTACATCTCTACATGCATGACAAACCACCAAATTGTACACATTGAAAACAATAGATGTTCAGAAGGAAAGTTTCCATGACGTGAACCCTGTTTATGTCACCTTACTGATTTTTCTTATATTATTATAGATATTTTTAAATCATGTAAATAAGCCACTTTTATTGCATATGAAGTACTGCAAAAGTCTTAGACCACTGTTAAAGTAGATATACTGTTTTATTTAGCAATGACATGATGACCATATGGAATTGTTTCTCAGTTATTCTATATTAGAAGACAACCAGAAAATACAGAAAATGTATATGTTGTGTTAGTATATGTATAAAACCGAAAGAAACCCAGAAATCACAGCTTCTATAAGCTACATTTGAAGTATTTAGTATCACCTCCCCTTACACTTCATCTGGATGTCAAGTTGAGCCTTTTACAGTCAGAAGCTTGACTAGTGATGTTTTATTTGGAAATGCAACAGCCAAGAAACCACTCTTTTAATTTGAAGTCACACTAAATACTTACTGTTCTCTGTAAAAGCTTTTTTTTGTGTTTTTTGTTGATATCTTAATAAAAACACTAATAAATAATTATGTCAAATATGGTCATTATACCAAAGCAAAAACAACAAATCTAATGTTGGCTTAGACTGCACAGTACTGTTTATATATATTTGATTGGCATGTGTGCATGCGTATATCATTTCTGTAATTCATGCATGCCTATGTAGTACATAAATGTAAATATTTTTTTCTCTCAGTATGTTTAGTTCAACATGTGTATACAATCATGCTTGTGTGCTTGGGCTTCTGCTCAGAGTGTGTGCTTGCTCTTAGTGTTATTAATAGCACAGGTCACTTGTTCAAACTAATGTTCAAGCTACTATGGTGCAAATGAGTTTTTCTGTGAGTTAAATATGATGTTAGTTGAAATGTGTTTTGCATAATTTCCAAGGAAAGGGAACCAAAACAGAAAGTTATCCTTGGACTAAAAAATGAATTGAAATCAGATCCAAAAAAACTCACCACCACTTGTTCAGCTGCAAATCTAAAGCAGTTGTGTAGAGTCTTTTCCCATCATGTCTGTGTGGACAATGATTAATGTTTCTGTTTTTCTCCAAATTACTGAAAAGACAAGTTTAGTCATCCAGGCCAATTGTACTATTTTATTGTGTATTGTGAAATCTGACAGTAGAACCATGAAGTGACCAAATTACCAAGTTTACAGTTGTACTATGAATTTTGACAGTGGAAGCATGAAGTGGCCAAATTACCATTAAAAATTCATATTAGAACTGTGAACTTTATGTTCAAACATTGAACGTTCACAATAAAACTGTCAAGCAATTTAGTTTTTCTATGGCATTTCACAGTATATTTTACTTGGGTTTGATTATAATCAATAAATAATTATCAATTTATTATATATTCATATAAATCTCTAAAGCAATAGCATTCCAACTGTGGGTCATGACGGTGATGCAGGGGCACTGCTTGGGTGCCACTTCACAGTATTTCCAATCCAATGACATTTTCTGTGTAAAGCGTATGCCACTATCTGGTATTTTGACGATTTTTAAAACCTACATGCAGAAAATTGTCTTTGCTGATTAGGATCTCAGTCTCAGGTGCTCTGGTATTTATATTTTTATTGAAAAAGAAAAACATGTTTGCTATTTGTAGTACAGATAGATCTATGCTTAATTTGGTAGTGAAAAAGTAACAGTTATGGACACAGCTTATGCGATGTGATAAGTGTGCAGTTTACTGCAGCTTGGCTACAGTCAGTTTCACAATAACAGTCACTGGAATGCAACCTCAAAAATATCAGCTATCATGAATTGGGAGGATTTGTGACATTTGAGGCGTATAAACAGTCTCCACTTTACTCGATTAATATTTAATGACATGTACTGTATAAGAATAGTCTAATATAATCTTAATAAGTCATGACAGTTCTGGTTGTGTTTAAGGCTCTGAATAACTGATTGGAGGGTTGTGAGTCTGAATTCCATGTCTGCCCAGGTTTTGGGACCTTAAGTAATTCTCTTAACCTTGACCTTTTTAGCTGCATTGTGAGTTGCTATGGATACAGGCATAATGGAGTTATAATCTACAGCTTAACTCTATGATATATTGATCTTATGAAATATTATCATTCCGGGTTCTGTGGGTAAAATAAATTTTTATATCAAGTTATATTGTGTTATATGTTTTATATTCAAGTAGGTCTAAATGTCATCCTGTCCTCCCTGTGTCCACATGGGTATCCTCTGGTTTCCTCCTACAATCCAAAAACATGTTGGGAAGGTTAATTGGTGTCTCTAATAGTGTCCCAAGTGTATGAGTGTGCGAGTGAATGCTACGATGGATTGGCTGCCTTACGCCCTGTGCCACCGGTTAGGCACTAGCTCTTCTGTGACCCTGTCCAGGATCAAGCAAATAAGAAATTGAATGAGTGAGTTTATACAGCTCTTATCAAATTCTCATAATGTCTGTGTAAATACAAACATTTAAACAAAAAAGGTTTGCAAAAAAACATTTGCACTTCTTGAGGGGGTGGATTAGCAGGGTCCTCGACTCTGCGTGGGTTTTCTCTAGGTACTCTGATTTCCTCCCACAGTCCAGAGATATGCATTAAGTTAATTATGTAGGCTACATTGGCCCAATCTGTGTGTGTGTGTGTGTGTGTGT
>JAVSBV010072663.1:0-10218 GCA_033117975.1 Parotocinclus spilosoma
ATTCAATTCAGTTTTATTTATATAGCGCCTTTTACAATAGAGTATTGTCTCAAAGCAACTTCACAATATTACACTTTGAACAACCCTAAAAATACTTAAATTACAACCCCAGCTGATTATTCTACACTGCTAACACATCATATATTCTTATAAAGCACAAGCAGTAATAAAAACGAGCTCGTTTGCCACACGGTGTAGCTCCTGTCTCTTTACGGATATGGAACTACTTTTTGACGTCATCGAAGGCAAAGGGCACAGCTTACACGGCTGTGTCGCACTTAAACACAAACAGCGTGCGATATAGGTGAGGATGACTTTGTGCGCGTATATGGTGTTTCGCATTCAATACATTTTTTTAACTATTTTAAATGAACAGCTCATTTATGCGACGGTAGCGGCGACGTTAAACTTATGACGAGGCTGTTAATAACGTTCGCTTCGGCTGCGCCTCAATCCACGTATAAAAGACTAGATAGTGTCTAGTATCGCAGGATCGGCGTTGTACTAATCCGGCATACTATTTAGGGCGGTAGAACGCGGTTTTGTACGCAGCCTGTGCGGTAGGAGTTGTCACACGCTCCGGTATCGGTCGGTCAAATCCTGAAGACCTGTGGAGGTAACGTTGGATTAAGATTTGCTTTACGTGGGCCAAATGGGAAATTTTGTGTGTTTTGTGCATTTTGTGGTTATTAAATCGTAATTTGCGCAACATATTTTAGCTAGCAGGGTTTGCTGCTAGCCCGCTAACATCTTCCTCGCTTAGCTTGCTAGTAGCATAGTCCGGGTTTTCATAAACAAACATTAATACACAGTGGTTACTAACGTATGTTTAGTTTTATTTTAACAAGGCTTTAATTAGAAATTAGGTGCATGGTGTTTTTAGGCTTTCCAACTTCTTAAATACTTCTGTAACCGTCGTGACTTTCTAGCTCCTAACCAATTTCATTGACCAATAAGGTGAGTTATCTTTATCAGAGAGCGACTTTTAGAATCTGCAATGCCCATTTTATGATCAGTTAAATCTTTGATGCGTATTTATTTCCACGAACCACACAAAATGTTCGTTTCGTTCACATCGACGATTCCAGTAATAGTCAGCTAATATAATGAGGCGAGCTAGCAGTATAATTAGCAGGTAAAATAGCCAGGCTCCTTTGTAGAAATAATCGTCTAAATTAACAGCGGCTTCAAAAGCCCAAAGTGGCCTAACATTCTCACTCTTAAATCCACACGATTTCGCTAATATCGATATTTTAACGAGGCACAACGTTGATTTTGGGCGTCACCAGCTAGTTAGCAAGCTGGCTAAATCGAGCTAGTCTTGTAGTCGCTAAGCTCTTTATCTAAAGGCTGTAGCATAGTAGCTTAGCAAAGCTGTGTCTTAAGGTCTAGGTTATTACATAAGGAGTGTCTGCATTGTTTAACAGTCCTCTCTTTTGAGCAAACATGCACGACCAGGCTCTAACCGCCTCGATTAGGGATCAAATGCGTATTCAGTTTGGGAATAAAACCGGCATTTTGCGTCCGTAGAAACCCAAACGGTGCTAGGATTCGCCTTTGCCACACAGGGGTTTGTTTCAATGCTCGTTATGAACACGGACTGTTAAGTAACGTTTAACGTCCGCATTCCATGGTCCGTTTACCATAGTCACATGGTCCTTTCAGGCTACCGTAGTGTGAATGTAATTTTATGATGAGGAAAAAAAAACTGCTTGCAAATGCTACGTAAATGTCTCAGATCTTGCTGAAACCTGTATTGGAAGCTACAGACCAATCTACAGTTACACACTGTAGTCCATCTTTCTCTACATGCTTTTTGCATACACCCCTTTACTCTGTTCTCTAATGCCCAGGACCCATGCACATCAGTTGCTTTGGGGGTGGTTGATTATTCTCTGTACTGATACTGATGTGCTGGTACGAGTGGCTCAGACACAGCAACGTTGCTGTGCAGACTTTAAACACCGGTGACACTGCTGCCAAAAATATCCAGCCACTGGCATCCTGTGGGCACTGATTAAGAAATAAAGGAAGGCCCAAGACAAACCACGAAACAACAAATTAGCTGCTGTCTGTCTTTACTTTTACAAGGTGGATCAATATGATGGATGTATTTAATTTGTATGCAATAAGGGAACACTGTTTATAGTTCTCCAGCAGCACTGCTGTCTGGTCCACTTGTATTGGCACATCAGTGTCAGAGCAGTGCTTAGCTTGAACCAGTACTCAAACAGTACCTTATCTGCGCTGTTCTGATCATTAGAAAACGAGTAAATCGGGTGAACAAAGTATGCAGAGAAACAGCTGGACTACAGAGTGTACTTGTAGAACTACAACAAGCTTCTATAATTTGTTTCAGTTGCCCATTTAATTTTACACAACAAGCTCAAAGCAAGTCGTGTGATAATGATGAATGAATGAATCTCAAGCCACAGATTTAAGCTATAAATATCAACTAAACAGTTATTAGTTATGGTTAAATAAGTGTAGATTAATAGACGTGTGCACACGTGTCCATGTTTGTGGAGAACAGTGTTCGATCCTTTATGCCCCCTATAACAGACGTGTTAGTGCTGATGGTGAAGCTGGTAGCAAAAGGTAATTTAAGAAGGATCGCTGCTTTTGACGATGGCAAACACAGGCAGTGGAAGGTGTACATATTGTAGTGTAATCATGCCCTAACGCGTCTGCAGCAGAGCCATTTCAACAGCGAAAACGAAAGCAGTGTAACAGTCGCGTGCAGTTTTAAGTGGCCCTGTAATAGCAATGCGAACATGATTAAGCTCCTGTAAATAAGCAGTACAGCACTTTCACTTTGGTCAGGGTTCATCGAGTTTATAGCACTGCGTGTGACGCTTGAGAAGGTCAACAATTGTTAATGTTAAGCAGTAGGGGTGTCTCGAAATCGATCGAAACTATGTCACAATCTCGAGCCTCAAAGTCAAAAAGAGGATCGACGATCCCTCCCTCTAAGCTACGCAAGCACCCATGCTACGCAAAGTGACGCAGCCCACTGTAGCCGACGCCGTTAGTTAGCTAACCTGCAGAACATAGCACCATGGCAAGTGCAGAGCCGAAGTCCGCTCCTGCTTCACTTAAATCAGCAGTATGGAAGTATTTTGCGTTCCTGGTGAGTTATGCTGACATCGTTCGTGTTGTCGACAAGAACACAACAGTGTGCAAGATGTGATACGCGCGTGTACCTTACCCGGCTACGGGAAATAGTTTTTATTATTATTATTTGTTTGTTTTTGTTGTTTTCCACTGAAAACAAGATTGTTACATTTATCTTGAATAAATTATTTAAATTTGACCATTAGTGCCTAATGTTGTGTATTACAGATCAATTGTATCACTTATATCAAACACAACTTTTTAAATAAGATATTGTAAATTTGGACTAATCTAAAACCGGCGTAGACCTCTCTGCTGTAAAAAAAAAAATAATAAAAAAAATAAAAAATCGAGAAACAAATCGAATCGTGACCCTAAAATCAGAAATAAAATCGAATCGAGGATTTAGAGAATCGTGACACCCCTATTAAGCAGCAACATTTTTTGCACTATGTCAGTTTACTGGTTAAGCCTACATTATGTCGAGTTGCTTATGATCGCATTCGTTTCAGTCATTTTGTTTTTTAAGCTTTAACGCACATCCCAATATGATGCAGCATAGCTTCTAACGCTGCTACATCATTCACCCCACACATTTATCTATGTTTATTTTGCATGTTTGTGCATTGTATATTTATTAAAGCAACAGTTGTTTACTTGGTCTATTTTTGTAGGTTGGTTGTTCAATCTTATGTTTAGCTGTCCAGCATGCCAAACCTGTTTTCTATTCATTTAAATGTGTGGCTAGGTGAACTTAACAGCTGTCTGTATTATGTAGAAAAATGTAACAATCGTTGTTGGTGATACTATAGATATACAGGTATGTACCTTTTTAACGTCTGCGTTATGTTCTATAAACAGGACGTAGACCGGATGGTTCCCTAGTTGCATAGGAGTTGAGTATTAATTTGAACAGTATTAATTAAAATGCTTTGACAACCTTTAGTACTGGAATTATCTACAAATGTAAACCCTGAGAAAATGGAAATTGATATCTCAATTTTTTTTATGTTTTCAAAACAGTTGTCTTTTGTTGTTTTATGGTTTCTTTGTACTTGTTTTGCTTGGTCAGATGTGAATTAGATGTATATAAGGCATAAATTCTTAATTATGTAAGAAGTGATAAGGCGAGATTATTTTAAACGGCCCCTACTTTTTATCCCGTGATTTTTGTGAGCAGTGTAAGTAGTATGAGCTGCATGAAGGCTAATATTTTATTCCCAGACTTTTGACGTTGCGTTATTGGGTTTGCACTTGTAGTTTTTTTTTTTTATGTAGTCGTGTTGAAATGTTGACTTGTTCTCTCATATCTGCAGGCAGTGCTAGACTGACAGCAGCTAGGAGGCAAGGAAATGGCTCGTCTAGTAGCTGTTTGCAGAGATGGAGAGGAGGACTACCTCTTCCTCGCGAGACAGATTCCCTTGTACATTGATGACACACTCACTGTAAGATGCTTTCTCTTTCTAAGTGTCTTTGGGGTAATGCAGTTAATTATGGATGCACTGATACTGCTTGTTGTCCCAGCCAGCACAAATATTTAGCATTTGGGTACTGTTACATTACAGTTCTTACAATGACTTTCAAAACATGTTTTATTTTCATAAGATGTTCCTCACTTTATGACTATAACATACACTTCTCACAAAAAAGATTGAGATATCCCCTAGTTTTTGTGAGCAGTATATAAATTGTACGTCATGTGCTTCCATTGTAACATTCAGCCGTGCTAAACGTCCACATGCTAAAATCTTTTCAAACAGCTGACTTTGCTTCTTCACCTACCTACTTAACGCTACGTTGCTGTAAATTATCGGGTGTTGTATTTGTAAAATTACTCCGATACACGGGCACAGGATCGACCCTGATGCTGGTATCGGTGAATCCCTACATTTTATTGTACTTTGGGTATGAGCCTGTACTTGTAAAATCAAACTCACTTTACATACGGGACACTCCTTAGATACACCAGTTGACCTGACCTCTGTAGTAACTTACCATGCCTCGCACAACTTCTGTTGTACAGATGGTAATGGAGTTCCCAGATACTGTACTGGATGTTGAGAGTCATCAAATCAACAGTTCCCAGTTGAAGCAGTTTATTGAGGTAAGTTCAATATGCAAGAATTAATTTTAGCTTGCAACTGCCCTGGTTGATGTACTGAGTTCAAATGTTTGTCGTGGGTTTTGGCAGCACCATGGCATGCTAAAACAGCAGGACCTGAGCATGGCACTGATGGTGATGTCGCGCGAGGTGTTCAGCGCCCTCTCACAGTTGGTGCCGTGTGTTGGCTGTAGACGCAGCGTCGAACGCCTTTTCTCGCAGCTCACAGACTCTGGCTACTTTGCTCTCGAGCCCCTGACTGTGGGATCAGCTGGCGTGCTATCCGTCACCAGGGCCTGCCTGGCAGACCCTCGCAAACTCTACACACTCTTTTATGTACATGGGTAAGAGGTTTACACCAATATGAGAGTAGCTTTGTTTCTGAGATTTTCTGTGAGCGCACTTGGGGTTTACGGGTGTGGCTTCATTTAGCTTTTCTGGTTTTGCGTCTGTTTGTAACACGCTGAGGATGAAGCTAAGGTCTGATGATTTTTTTTGTTTTTCTTTTTTTCTCTTTGACAGATCAAAACTCAATGATGTCATAGATGCCATTCCAAAAAGCAAAAAGAACAAGCGCTGTCAGTTGCATTCTTTAGACACGCACAAGCCCAAGCCTTTAGGGTAAGTTCAGGTTTTCACACTTCAGACATTTTCAGAAACGTTTACATGGGTGCAGATGAATTTAGTTTTTAAGTCCATTATACTCCAAGCAGATGATCGTCATTGTTTTAATACTTTGTAAGGATGCATACACATGTTCACGGGATGCACTCTACTCACACTTTGATTCACAATATTGAGTTCACTATTGGATCTTCCTGCAGCATTTATGTGTGGAGGGTAAACAATGCACATATTCTTGAATAGGCTTTTAAACAAAAAAAAGCTAGTACCTTGCATTTAAAATAAGTTACTTGAAACAGGTTTAAAGCTATGTTGTAGATTCACTACATCTTCAATAACTGAGTCAAAACATTCCTCTCTTATTTCTGAAGAATAACAATTACAAATGTGTAAAAAAAATTTAAGAAAGGGTATCTTTGGGTTGTTGCTTCAAAAAAAAGGAATTTTAAATGCCTATGGATAAGTGACGCATGATTGCGCCCTCTGGTGTTAGAAAAAAAAGTGATTGCAATAGTTTGGGTAATGGAGTGCATGTGTCATAGTCAGTCCCTTAGATGAATGACGTTTTTCGTCGTTTTTTGTAATGTCTCGTTACACCTCCGTCAAGGAGAATTTTATAAACAATCACTGTGCATTAAAAAAAAGGGGTTAAGGGGACGCAGTACAGGGGAACCTCCGAATTCGAACTCCTTCACTCTGATGATTTGGACATCAAATGGTCTGCTTGACTTTTTGACCTTTTTTTTTCTTTTTTTTTTTTTTCTCCTTGTTTAATTCCAAATTCGGCCTCAGTGGCTATACATTCTTACTTTGTTTGAATTACTTTTGTTTCTTTAATTGATTGTTATTCCTTTGCTTTGTTCATGCTTTCATTAATTTGTATAATTATGTAAAATTATAATTTTGTATGAATTTGAGTAATCCTTTGGAGGTTCAAGAAAGGATTAATCCTAATTGCATTGCTTTTTATGGGGAAATTTCATTCAATTCAAGTTTATTTATATAGCGCTTTTTACAACGTAGCATTGTTTCGAAGCAGTTTCACAATATTACACTGTCCTAAAAGGCCAATCCCAAGTTGAGCAAGCCTAGGGTGACAGTGGAAAGGAAAAACTCCCTAAAATGGGAGGAAGAAACCTTGGGAGGTTGACCAGCTCAAAATAGCTGTCAATCAAAACAACCTTAGACCTATATACAAACAATTTCTTGAAATCTATGACACTGATGCCATGGGAATGTATGAGAAGTTAAAAATGAGTCCATCCAGCTGATTCTAAATGACGTCATTTTTTAGATGAACATGTTCTTATGCATTTGTAGTCAATGAAATGTTAACACAACTGTACATATTTGTCCATTAAATTGTTCACATTTCAGAGGAAGCTAAAATTCCCTTGCAGAAAAACAAGAAATTGTGGCTGTTGCGGTGACACGAGAAAACCTGGATAGATTACAAACCAGACGAGCCCCTGCATTCTAAAGGGGTCTTATTTTTTATTTATAGAGAAGGCAGTTCTTAAATAAATGTGTAACTTTTTGTGTCTTTTTTCTAATTATGCATTTTACCAGTTGAAAAAAAACCATTTTCATTATACAAAATTAAAAATGCATTATACATCATCCATCAGTCACTCTGCTTTCTAAATACCGATCATTGGCCATTGAAAAACCCATATCGGTTGAGCAACTTCTCCAGACCCCTAGCCCCTGACCAGGATAAGCAGATTAAAAATGGGAACTTGTTTGTTGTGAAGTGGTATTTTTATTAAGGGAATTATATTCAGACAATTTTGAAATTAGAAAATGTACTCAAGAAGGGACATCATATCACGCAAGTACCCCCAAAATGTTTCAAAACAGGACAGTTTATTATAGAGTTTCTTCACAACAAAACACAATGTGGTACATTTTACCTGAGCAAACAAGGTCTAATATCTAGGACCAGTGGCAACAGGATCACAACTAAACCTTATACATATAGACAAGAAAATACAGAGTAGGCCAAGCAAGTTTTCTCCTAAACCCCTTCATGCTCTGGGATGTTGAGCCATTCTGTTAGAATACAAACATCAGTCCATTTGCACCCTGACCCATATAAGCCTCTGCTAAATGTTAGAACTTGTTACACCTAGTGATTGATGATGTCTTGTAAGCAGCCTGACCTTATTCTTGTTCATGCTAAATCAGACTTCTTAGCAGTGTGTATGGGAGCAACACAAGTCATCAGTGGTTGCCCTGTAGAGTCCAACTGCTCCTGTGAAATGACCTTGTAAAATGGCTGTTTTACAAGCATGCAGAGAAATCATCAGACTTAATGACTCTTAGCATGGCTGTCCATGCTGTGCAGGACCATGCCATATTCACTACAGCATGTTGAAAGGGAGAATGAAGGGACTCGAACCTTCGGACCAGGCTTCATTTTCTCTTCACTTACTGCAAGGTTTTTGCAAATGTTTGTGTTTCTTCCACAAATCTCGGGCAGCACGGTGGTTCGGTGGGTAGCACCACTGCCTCACAATAAGAAGGTCCCAGGTTCAATCCCAGGGTGGAGAGACCTGGGTCCTCCCCGTGTCTGCGTGGGTTTACTCCAGGTACTCCGGTTTCCTCCAAAGACATGTGTCTTAGGTTAATTGATCACTCCAAATTGGCATTGACTTGTGTATATATATGTGACTGGTGTTGAGTTAACCTTGGGTATGGATATAACTTTGTGTGTGTCGCTTACGTGGCCACTGATGCTGATAGCGATGTTAAAGAAGCCAAATAAATAAATAAATTAAATAACTTCCACAAATCTCTGCTACAAACTTCTGTAGTTCTAAGATCACAAAATGCACATTTCACAGAGGCAGGAGTTATGCCATCTAGCATTTACTGTATATTGTTTATTTAATGTTTAATACTAGTCAAACACACTCATACTCTGCCAATTTAGAGTAAGATGAGTAACATAAGACATGTCTTTGGAAAGTGGGAGGAAACTGGGATACCTAAACCCACACAGAACAATTCCACACAGGCAGAGTTTGGGGTTGTGATCGAACCAGAGGAACCCTGGAACTGTGAGGGGCCATCACACAGGGGAAATGTGTATTTAGACCAGACCAATCAGTATTCCAGTATACAAAACAGATGCTGTGAACTCTGGACCAAAGACAAAAAGCACCATCCAGACTGTCATCATCAACAGGCTAGGGTCTGTCATGTATCGGGTTGTGTCAGTGTCACTGGCAAAAGTCATTAACACTTCTGTGATGGCTGAGTTAATGCAGAAAGGTATGCAGATCTTAGAGCAACATATGCTGCCTTTAAGACATCATCATTTCCAGGGACATCCAAGCTTTTCCAACAAAACCACATGCTGAATTACATTATAAAGGCATGGTTGCACAAGAAAGGGGTAAGGGTGCTGGATTGGCCTGTCTTTGGGTTGTATTAGGAATTTGTCTGAATTGTTGTGTCATGAATTTTTGGGCGTTTCCTCTTGATATATCATCAAATGTATTGTATTATGTGAACTTATTTGAAACTCTTTGTTTGGTGCTACAATACGTTTAATTGCAGTTTAAATTGTAGTTGTATTAAATTAAATTGTAGCTCAACACATTATTATTATTATTATTATTATTATTATTATTATTACACAGTAATCTGACTGGCATATATTGCTTAGTGCCATTATATCCAAACTTACTTTTTGGCTGTAATTAAGTTTCATGACAATTGTCTCATTTTCACGCCAATATATTCTGTTCATTATGCTCTAAATCAGCCCTTAATGACATCGTTTTGCGATGCCTGTATCATGTATTCACATTTTAGTATTACTGAGCTCCATTTACAGCTGCAACAAATTAGCCATCTGTTTGCATACACTTGACACTTTATCATGTTAGACATTCAAAGGTTCCATGTTCCATGTTAATGGCCCAGAGTGCAGCTGTGCCACATTTAAACTGTTTCCTCCAGAATGAGTGCAACACCAAGTATGCGCTAATAATAGGATTTGTATGTAAGATGCAGTGAGATTCACTCCAGGCAATGTTGCCAGTGGAAGCAGTGTGGTCAATTGGTGAGGGCAATCTCAGGTCAGCCCCAATGCCCTTGAGCTAGGCAAGCACTTTGTTGTAACTAAAACAACTGCTGAAATATTGACATTACAAAAGTGTGACAAACAAGGAGGATAGATTTGTTTTCCTAAGCCGGGTCTACTAACAGGTACATCAGGATAAAAGCTCAAAGATAAATGTATTAAAATAAATGTACAGGTAGTCCCTGATTTACGATAAATCGAGTTTAATACAGTATATATATACACTACCGTTCAAAAGTTTGGGGTCACTTAGAAATTTCCTTATTTTTGAAAGAAAAGCACAGTT
>JAVSBV010072684.1:0-2500 GCA_033117975.1 Parotocinclus spilosoma
TTACTTCTCGTTTTTGGTGAGTATTCATCCGCTGAGTAAATACACTATTTACTGTAAATCATAATATTTTATGATTTATAACATTCCTTTATTGTCAGATAAATATTTTTATAAATTGTGATGTTTTTTTAATGTAAAAGTTCATCAAACACATATGTACACGTTAACTATACCACACGTACTACGCATGTGCCGATCGAGTTCCGAAAAAAAAAACAGTGAAACAGCGAAAATCTGCGATATATTTTTTCCATTAATATTTTTTGAAAAACCGCGATGCACCGAGTCCACGAAAGGTGAACCGCGAAGGGGCGAGGGAACACTGTATACAATTATAATATGTGCAAATGTGTTACGCATTTCATTCTGTTCTTTGCAAAGCCTGTTTTTATGGTATTGGCTTTAAAAATTCCAACAAATCTATGTAACTAGACTAACAGTTTTATTAAACGTTCATACAGCAACTTCAGTAGCAGCCGTTATTAATAGGGATAGAGAAAAAAACAAAGTATCACACTGTTTTCAAAAATATGGAAATCTCATGCTTAGCCAGCACCAACTCAGGAAATTATGTAATGTGTTATGTAAGTGTTGCAATCTGCATGCACACAAAATAATTCCTTCTTCAATTGTGGCTTTTGCAAATGCAGCTGCAATAGAAAGAATACACGTACAGAGCTGCCTGAGACCAAAGCTTTCTAGCCTTTCTAACTCGATTTCTGATTCATAAGGAACAAGCGTTCAGCATGCATCAGTAGCGGCCAGACCTGAAAATGTCTTTTTAGATAATCATTATAATTGAATATAACTGCCCTGCCATTACAAGCAGACACAATCGCATGATGTGTCGGTGAAGATAAAGCTGTGACGTGAAAGGACAGAACTACACAGTAGAAAAATACACAAGAGCAGCCACTTTGTCATTACAACTCTTTCAGCCAAACAAATTCATAATGATTTGGTATCAGTGGAAAATGAAAAGGTGACTAAATAACATGGCTTCCATAATTGACTCTATAATTAACTGACTGTGCTGTTTGTGAAGCACAACTAGTTATAATATTCAAAAGCTTTAGGGTGCACATATTTATACTCTGTGCTCCACTCTCTCAATTTAATCACGCTCTAATTTTTCAAATGTTTCTGCTTCCAGAGCAAAATGCAGGGTTATTAAGCTGTGACCGGTCCATTTGTATAATGTAGCGTTTTAGGACAATCCAAAACTTCAATAGAGCAAAACAGAACATGCACCAGCTCTGGTTTTTAAGCCATCTTTTGTTTGTAGGTTTTGTTTAGAGGTAGGTAGTAGAGGGACGTTATTATGGTTCATAATTAAACTAGTATTGCACTTCTGAATCAGTGCAGGTTTTGGCAGTAATGGCATGGCAGGACATGAAATGCATGCATTTGTAGTAGGTATATTAATTTGTAGTTAATTTGTATTAATTAAGCATTAATAAAGAGAGGAGGTACAGTGGTACCTCGGTTCTTGACGCATTTTGAGGAGAACAATTATCTCAGCTCTCGTCGTTTGTTCGGCACTCAGTGCACTTGCTTAAACTTGTATGAGTCGAGTCGCGAGACTTGGTCAAAACACAATTTACTTATTCATTCATTATATCCCTCTTAATCCACATGGGGTCGCGGGCCAGCCAGTGCCCACCCTGCAACTCTGGGCGCAAGGGCAGGAACAACCCTAGATGGGGTGCCAATCCATAGTAGGGCACACATACACGCACAGACAGTCACACACTAAGGGGCACTTTAGAGACAAAAATTAACCTAACATGCATGTCTTTGGACTGTGGGAGGAAACCGAAGTACCTGGAGTAAACCCACACAGACATGGCAAGGGCCAAGGCCGCTCCACCTTGGGATTGAACACGGGACCTTCTTGCTGTGAGGCAAGTGCAGTGCTACCCATGGAGCCACAGGTGTGGCCTCTGACCAACTCCTTTCAAATAAAATAGATGAGCAAGTAGTTAGCGAGAAAGAAGAGCGTGCAAACACTCGTATGGAAGATCAGCATGAAGGGAGCGAGCAAGATTTGTATACGATTTGTATAAACAAAAAAGGCACGATGCCGATCCGAATAGTTCCCTTAACGTTAATGTATAACATAAAGCCAAATACACACAGTTCCTGCACTGGGGAATAAACAAATGCAGCTGAGTCTGGAGTTGGCCACACAAACATCTGGAGGACCTTTGTCTTAAAAGGCATCCTGCATTACAGACACTGAAGCACACACTGAGCTTTGTAGCACATCCTGATAGGGATATCCTGCAGACAAGTGGATGTGGGTCATTCTGTTGTTCGTTTCTATGTGTTTGTGCTTCTTAAGCTTTGTGTACAGCTCTGGGTATTAATTGCAATGCATCATGCTTGGAGGTAGCCTCACAAAACAATTCAAGCCCACATCAGAAAAGGATGGTACAGTATGAAAAATGCATCTAAAAATACATAGTGCTTTTAAAATTTATATAGATTATTATTTCAT
>JAVSBV010072684.1:7500-10217 GCA_033117975.1 Parotocinclus spilosoma
CCTGATCCAGATCCAGACCAAAAAAGGCTCTCTCACTGAAACACAAATGGGAAAGGAGCACACAAAACTGCACGCTTCGTTAAATTACGCACAGCCAATTCCCATAAAGTGAGCTCACTCAGGAGGAGTGCAGTACATCTGCTTCATTAGTAACACATTTTATTTGAATTTCAAAATTCACTGTGATTCCTACCATATGCTTCCCCAGCTCAACCCATGCCACGTTCTACAAAAGTCAATAAGCAGCTGTAGCAGCGGCGATTCTTACACAAGGGCCTTTAAATATATAGTGAGACCAAATATGAGATGTAAAGCTTTCCACACTGCACACATAACAAGCTACTCCATAAGTAGCTTTAGGACTGTGCTTGGATTGCAGTGTGGTCAGTACAGTACAGTACAGTGTCAGTACAGTACCATAATTAACAGTGGATATCTATACAAGTCCCAACCAACCAGCCAATTAGCTAATAAAACAGCATGCTCAGCACTACACTAGATCCATGTAAATGAAGTGTTGCGTAGGCAAACTCTGCTGTAGGATCCACATTCACAACAGATCCTCAGTCTCTCTCCAGAACTTGCAGCAGTGTTTATCTCACGTCTCACGTACCTTTCGAATGTACAGACTATTTTCACTATGCCAATAACAATACAGTATAACCACTCTTGATAAAGCATTTAGACTGCATTAGGTATTTTGCCTAAATCTTGTACAGACTCAAGACTTGACTCAGACTTGCATGGCAGAGACTCGATTCAGATTTTCATGCCTAAGACTTGAGACTCAACTTGGACTTGCACCCTAGAAAACTGACTCACTTAAACACTCAAATTCCAAAGTCTCGACTCTGACCCGTACACCTCAGACTCTCACCTATTAGACATTCAACCCAGACTCGCACTGTACAGACTCATGACTCAGATTCACGTGCCAGAGACATCAGACCCGAACTTCACTCGGACTCGCATGATTCACACTCACTAATACTCAACTCGAATCTTAGGCAAAAGACTTGTTAGAGACTTATCAACTCGACACGCTCTCTCCACTCTGACTTGCAAAACACTCAACCTGTACTTGCAGGCCACAGATATGATTCAGACCGGCACACTAAAAACTCAACTCAGACAAAAGACTCGAAAAAGGACTTGCCTTGGACTTGGCGCCACAGACTCCAACTCACATGCCTGAGATTCAAGTCATGACTTTGACTCGCATGCCATAGACTTAATCTCTGCTGAACAGGGTCTTACATTCCTTGTTTTTTATCTCTAATATTATACATGTGCTGCTCATTCTGGGGATACCCCAAAATAAAATATCCTCCAGTGTTTACGACCAGTGTATATAAACACTTATAAAGGAGACTCAACCCATTATACTGACAAAGTGAGATTGCACAGATTAGACTAGAATTTTATACAAAAATGTATTTTAATATAAGATTTACTTAAACAAATGTGTTTTACTAAGCTCTTCAGTAATCTGTATTTGATTTATCTTTATTCATCTTTATCTTTAAGTAATGTCTGAAGGTAAATGTCTACCATTTGTCATTTAATACATTTAGCAGATGTCCTTGTCAGGGGCTCAGCAGTTGCAGCTTGGTGTTGGTCTGGCTTAAAATTTTGGATTACCTTAAACACAGAGCTACTGAGTATTCAACTAATTCTGTCTCTTCATCAGTCTTTGTCTCTTCCTCATTTACACTCCCTGTCTCATTTCTCATTCGTATAAATCACGCTCTCTCTCATGTTCTGTCTCTTTATCTCTCCCCTACATTCTCTGAAAGAAATGGGCAGGAAACCGAAGCTTTATTGATAAAAACACTTGAACATAATTAGAGAGGAACATTATTTACATAGAATTACTGGCTCAAGGATTCACTTGCATTGTTTGGACCGTTCTGATCAACAATTTACCGTCAGAGTATCATTTTATCTCCTCTCTCTTTACCAGATTCTGCTGTGTCGCCTCTCATTGTGCCTCTGTAACATTATCCTGCACTTATCTAAGAGGTGAACGGTAACAGTGCAGTAGCAGAAGGAAGTAAGCCTTGCACTGAGACTCTGGCTGGCCAGTTCAGCTGGGTAAAGAACAGAATGGGTTTCCTCTTTTATCCGGTACTTCCCCTAAATTTGCAAACAATCCTCCACACCAGCTGCTCCCAAACACAGGAAGGAAACACGGTCCCCTCATCACGCCGACCCACGCTCCACGGTCCTCCGCTCTTTACTGCATAAAGCTCTGAAGGAAGTTACATTTCCAAACGTGGGTCTCATTTCTACACAACAGATGCCATGCAGGTGGAGAGAATTTAGAATATGGGGGAGGCCTATAAGTCATGGATGTACAGTACTGTGCATAGGTCTTAGGCCACCATTAGGCTTGTTGTGATAGCAACAATATATTGACCATACTGATACTGAATTTGTGACGCCATAATCTTTTTTCACTTATATTCATTCCAATATTTGTGAGCATTAGCACATTTTACCCATATATATATGGGCTGTGAGTTCTGAAAAAGTATTTAAAATAAAAAACTAAGAACTCACATTTACATAAGTATTCACAGCCTTCGCCATGAAGCTCAAAATTGAGCTCAGATGCATCCTGTTTCCACTGATCATGGAACATGATTTGGAAAGGCACACACCCGTCTATATAAGGTCCCACAGTTGACTGCATGTCAGAGCGCAAACACCAAGCA
>JAVSBV010072695.1:0-10217 GCA_033117975.1 Parotocinclus spilosoma
ATATATATATGGGGATATGTTAAAATATATACATTTGTTTTTTCATTTTGCAGAGAGAAATAAGTATTTGATCCCCTACCAAATATTAAGACTTCTGGCTCCTACGGACCAGTTAGACACTTATAAATTCGTTACCTGAATTAAAGACAGTTGTCTTGCTGTCTTAAATTGTCGCCTGTATAACAGACACCTGTTCACAGACTCATAATTAATCAGTCAGACACTAACCTCTCCATAATAATGAGTTCTCTATGCTAATAATTATGTAACTTTTGTTTATTCAAACTATTACTATCTTCCCCAGGGAGAATGGGTCTCTTTTGTGGTCCTCCAAGGGTTTCTTATTTAGAATGCCCTTAGCCTGCTCAATTTAGGCTTGGGCTTAGATACTAAAAGATAATAAAAAATCCTAAAGCTGCTTTGAGACAATGCTTAATTGTAAAAAAACACTACAGAAATAAATCTGACTTTGACGTTTGACTTTGACATAATCTGTTGGCAGCTACAGGGCTATGCTGAAAGCTGCTAAGAAGTTTCCCTAGCATCTCTCTCTTAACATTGTCATTCTCATTAGTCTTTTCCTATAGTCTGTGACTTAGGATTAGTCTTGGATTCAAGTGTTCATATTAAATCTATTATTAAAGTAACATTTCATCTGTCCAACACTCAACATGACAGATGCTAAAACATTCATTCATGCCTTCATTACTACCCACTTAGATTGTTGCATTGTTTTTTATTTTGTGGCCTAAGTGATGCCCTAATACAGCGTGTTTAAAATGACGCCACTGAGGGTTTCTTACTCACTTCAAAATCCCATCACATTATTCCTGTTCTCCAGGAGCTAGTTTCCCATTTTATACTTTGCTCAATATGAGATGCTTATATTTAATTTTAAGACCCTAATGCCCCTGCAGATGTGGCTAGTAACAAAGATAAAGTACTACATGACTATACTTAAGTAATGTTTAGGTATCTGTGTTTGACTTAATTATTTGTAACTTTACTTACTACATTTCAAAGCAAAAGCTCGACTAAACAGGAACATTATTTTAGCTTTTATATTTAGGCAATGGTATTGAGGTACCTTTTGAAACGTGCATTGCAACTGGCATAAGGATGAATGTGCCAACAGCGATGCAATTGCTGGTGTTCGCCTCTCAATTTTTGTAACTGTTTGCCGAGCTTCATGATTATGAAAGAGCTTTTTGCATTTATATGATATATCAGAGATCATAGAGATACTCAAATAACTCCAAATTTCAGGGAATGCATGAAGTATGCTTAAGCATTCACACAGGCCAATGATTGACATTATAAATCTTAGTATTTTTCATATTTTTAATGTTCAGCGTAATGCATGCTAATGCTACTCCCAAAAATAAATCTATTTGCTTCACACTGTTTTTACTGTTTTTCACACTGATAATCTTGTTTTTAATGGTTTTTCCATGTCTCTGGGATGGTAAATTCTGTTTGTGTGATGAACATAATTTAGATTTAAAAACTGTGTAATATTTCCGAATGGATTTTTTAAAATTAAGTATTTTAATGAAGTGTTTAAAAGACAAGCTGCCCTAACAAAATTGGTGAAGCTGCAGTTTCTTTGTGTTTCAAACAATTGATGACAACTATTATTATTATCATGTCTAGTTATTTAGCAGCACTGATTCAAATATTCCAAAGTATTTTATATATTAAGCTTCCTCATGTCTGAAATTCTGTTCTTCTGTTGTTTGAAAAAGACGGTAATGTCATTTATATGATTTTAAATTCATTCACAAACTATAGTACAAATTATTTAACCTCAGTAACATAGACATTACCGCATCTCAAGTTTCGGCTGCAAAGTCACATGTTTGTGCAACATTAACAGTGTTTCCTCTGTGTTGCTATGGTTTTGTTCATTGTATGTAGCTGTAACACTGATGTAAGAAACACAGTATTACAATTAAACTTCCCTTTAGAGTAACCACTGCAAACTTGCTCACGTATCACATTCATTTTCGGGATGACACCAGCCTAGTTGCCCCTGATCTGACATCAATTTGGTGGCTTTTATTACTTCAGAACAAAACCAACTGTTCCCTGAGAATTGTACTACCAGCAGTACATGATAATGCAGATAATTTACCATGTTTGGGAAGATTCTTTTAAAAGTTAGGAGACAATGGAAAAATAATTTGGACGGCTTAACTATCCCTAAGAATATCATTCAGAAGTGCAACATGTATAGCACCGCAAAAACCAACGTTGGCCTGTCCCTCTATAGTGGATTATTAGGAGCCAGGAGGGTACTGATCAGGAGCTGTAAAGAGGTCATTGAAGGACTTAAAAGTCATTATGGCTGAGATTGCTTGGCCTGTGTGTGTGATAGAAAAGATTTATTTCTATAGCGTTTTTTTTTACAATGGAGCATCATCTCAAAGCACCTTTACAATTTTCTAGTATCTACTATTATCTAGCATCTAGTATCTTCTATTATCAACTGGCAGGGTGACAGGAAACCTCTTCTAAAGATATGCCATACTGAGCTTCATTTATACTTCTAGTGGCATGTGGCAAAAGGTTTTATTGTCAGTTAAGAGCAAGATCTTTTAGCCTTTGTGGACACAGTTTGGATGGATTGGAAATCGACACAATCAAGCACACCTAAGTTCTTAAGGAAAAACGATGGCCTTTTGTTAGACAGCTCAAGATGGGCTCACAATGATCCTATACATGCCACCAAAACACAACAAATTGACTTTAGGAGAGGACCTTGCATATTCTTGCATATCTTCAGACTGGGCAAATACTTCCCAGTCTAGGTGTGCACAGCTGGTATATCCAAACAGACTGATGACTCTAATTAAAGCAAAATGTCACTTTATGATGCATTAAATCACAGGGCTGATCACTCTATCACCACTGTTATTCTAGTGGATTACGCCTATTGATTTTGCAAAACTGTTGCTGTTATTTCTCGTTAATTGAATGTTGCAAGTCAAAGCACATTAATAAAAGTGACAAAATACATTTTGATTTATTCTGGTTTCAGGTTGTGAGGAATAAAGTTACTATTTAATGACATATGACAGATTTCCATAAAGCTATTTATAGGGGAATTTCTAAATTGATTCACTGCTTGATGATTGCAGATGTGTAAGCAATTGATTAAGGAGGCAATGTGGCTACGTTTTGTCTAAAGTCTAAAGTCCAGTATAAACGCCACCATAAACTGAGATTTGCATTAGGGCACAAACATCACCAATAAAACAGTGCCTGTTTGTTACAAATCCTCACCCAACCCCATACCAAAATCCCTCATTTAAGTCACTGACAACTATTTACTGTCATTCCTAATCCTGCCTAAGCTCAGTCTGAACAGTTTATAATTACAGAAGCTTTCCTACATTTCCCAGTAGCACAGTCTCATTCTTAATCATCAAGGTTCAAGACTGTTAAGAGATAAGTAGCCAAACAGCACTGAGCAACAATTAATCATTTCATTAGTCACACACTTTTAATCCATCATTTCAAGTATTTGTGGTCATACTATAGTAGGATCCAGAGAGGATTCTAATGGAGTCATTGATTACGGATCTATTTTGTTACATTGCCCTTAGTCAGCTACGTTTGAAGTCTTTTGCACAGCACTGCATTTTATGTACAGTCTAACCTTATTATCTCAGCCCCAGTTATCTCACTAAACTAATTTCTTGGCACCTATGATAGCCGGACAAATTTCCCTCCATGCACTTTACCTCGAAAAAGCCATCAACCTTGGCTCTCACCCATGTCATTCTTAAAATGTGACAAATGTCAGTAAACTGAAATTCCCGTTAAGCCACTATGTTTTCAAATTTGCAAGTCTTGGCCCCTTTGGTGTGTATGGTAGCCAGAAGAACCTTAAAAATCATATTTTTCTGTGTTCTTTGATCCCAACAACGCAAGTACATTGTAGCATTTTGTCAGATTATAACAGTAATTCTAAAGATGCATTTTAAAGGTCAGTTTTTCTTTCAGTTTTGGATGTCTCTCCAGTAAAAAGAGACGAGATTTCAGAAATGGCTGGAATACGACTGGAAATAACTGCCAGGAGGTGTTATTAAGATGGCAGCAGAGTGAATTGAGTTAGCAGTTATTCATCACATATTATTTCCCAAATTTCCATAAATGAGGAACGTCTTTGTCTAGTTCTTTGTAACTTTATTAAGTACCCAAACTCACCATTTGCCAAAATTAGCCATAAAACAGATGTGGGTGAGATAACGAGTTCAGACTTTATCATTTTTTTAGCAAATTTTTAGTGATCATATACAATGGTATATATGGTCTAATTGCCTTATTAGAAAACAACATGGATGTAGAGGAAATCTGTATGATGTATTAAAAACTTCAAAACAGTACGAAAGAAACAGCTTCTCAACACCAGTGGCAAGTATTTAGTGTGACTAAACTATTATAACTATTATATTTCTGAGATCAGACTAATCTTTTTCCAATTGATGGAAATGATCTTCCAGTTTCAAAAACTGTACCTCCAATGAATTCAAACTATAAATCATCCACTAATATAATTAAATATTCATATGTAAACATGATACATCTACATCTGCACCTACAGATATCAAGGTAAATTGGGACTTGATGATGAACAGCAGGACAGAAACAATGATTCTATTTTAGCCAAATGATGAATTGAGAAACATCAGCCATTCTTTCCTGTTCTGCGGTTATGCAATGTTGCTCAAGTACGATACAGCCAGCGTGATGAATGAGCACTGTTGATGGAAAGTTTGAATCCTGATGAAAACTAACTGAATGGACCACTCATCAGGCCACTCAGTCTTCTGTTAGTCAGAATTTGGGTGCCATCTCTGTGTTTCCTCCACCATCATACTGTTCCCTCCACCATCATACCCTTGGCGACAGCTGTTCCCTGACCGAATGCTGATGCCCAGCTTTTTAGTGTGCTTCTACTGAAGCTGCCCCCGAGCCGAAATTTGGGCGTGTATGTCACATTCTATCTCTGTAATTCTGCATCCATCCCTCAGTGCCATCCTGGCAACATTCTTGACTGCACAAAATTTGACCAGAGAAGTCAGACATTCACAAGACTTTCAAAACTTTATCCTCTCGCTCATAGAAACTCTACTTTCCATTCAAAATCTTAATTGCGCTCTTGTTGTCAGGAGGACCTCCCTGGTTTTGTCACCTGACCACAGACTGAAAGCCATGAATGTTATATACATATGCAGGGACTGTATAGATAAAGGTTTATGAAGGTTTTGAGCTCGTATAACACTATAATAACATTAAACACACATTTTTGTCCATAGACATACGGTGGCAGTAAAATGGGTTCAACTGATACCCCAGTGACTCTAAAAATGACACATTTTTAGGTTTCCACTTTCAGCATGTCAGTTCATCAGCTTTCTGTCCTGCTGTCTTTAAACAAATCCATAGAGAACTGGTTTGCCTTTGATTGGGAACTTGTCTGGCTTGCACTGTCAACTCAGACACATTGAAATTGCACTGGAATGACAAAGGATCATCGGATGTGACATCACAGTTTTGTTCCAAAGTCTAGTTGAAAGGCCTTTTAGAAGAACAAAGGTTGTTATTGCATCATGGCCACAGAATATAAATGTCAGCATTTATTGGACATTGCACATTTTGTTTGTAGGATTTACCATTTATAAATATAAACTAAGATGTGTTATTATGTGAAATAGCTTTGTATTAGGCAACACATCTAACTACTGCTCCACTGGAGGGCCACTAGCAAGTGCCTTACTTTGATCGACAAGTAAAATGCAGTGATAATAGTACTGCTTGGTGTGTCTTTTCTGTTATTGTCAGTCACCTGTGTGTGTTCTGTCTTGTTGTCCTCACCATGACTAGCACTATTAATAACCCCTTATCACTTGCACATCCATGCCTGTCTCAATGATAACAACGTGTGGGACAGTTGATTTGATGTACAAAGCTGAAAAGTCTCAACAAGTCCTAAAATATGACTTGTATCAAAATAAAAATATCCAGCAAATACTATTCTCAGTGATGATCAGTGACCATGATCAGTGAGTAGCACCGCTGCCTCACAGCAAGAAGGTCCTGTGTGGAGTCTGCATGTCCTTCCCATGTCAGCATGGGTTTACGCAGGTTTCCTCCCACAGTCCAGAGATGTGCATTAGGTTAAGCGATGACTCCAAATTGGCATTGACTGAAGTGAATATGTATGATTAGTGTTGAGATAATCTTGTGTGTAGATATAACCTTGCGTTTGTCACTGAAATGGTGACGTTAAACAATCCAAATAAAGAAATAAACAAAAACAAAAAAGGCACCGCAGCAACACAGACATGAATCCACATTTGGGCAATATAGTTAACATAAAGCTTATTTTATAATAAAGCACCGAATATTTTATGTAATTTATCGAACAATGCAATTAAAGTAAAAAAGGTATTGCAAAGTCAGGGAGTATCTGTATAATAACATACAGAATATGCATATCAGCGTTGTTTATTCCAGTAAACAGCTTGCCCACCAATTTTGTGGATTTGCATGTTCTCCCCATGTACTTCTCTCCCCTTGTGGCTACTCTGGTTGTTTGCTCCCACAAGACACACATACGTGTTCTAGCATAAGTGTGTGTGTGTGTGTGTGTGTGTGTGCGTATGAGAGCTCTGCAAGGGATTGGCATCTCATATAGGGTTGATGCCCTGCTTGTACCCTGTGCTGCCGGTAAAACCGCTGCCTTCTGCGACTGATCTGGATTAAGCAGGTATGGAAAGTCACTGAGGTAGTGAATGAATAAGCGTGAGTGAGTAAGCTATTGTCTGTCTGTGTGTGCGTTCAGTTGAGGCATAAGCAAATCAATAAGCACAGCCGTCTATAGTCCACTGAGATGTAGAACAAAATGAAGCAGCACGTGATACTATCTTCCATGAATAATTTATTACCAGTGGTTGCATAGGAAAACTTTACATGCTCTGCAAATTGATAAGGCTTATTATTAATCTCAGTCCTTTCACAGTGCATAATTAGGGTTAAGACCCCAATTCAGCCTCTAGATCCAGGTGCTGTGGTGTCAATCAACAGACTTATTCAGTTAATTGCAAATGAATTGGCAGTCCACGGAGATGGGTAAATAGTCAACATAGCTGACAAAAAGCATAAATTCACTGTCTAGAAGGTACCATGCAAGATAAAGGGATATTTTTAAAGCTATACAATGGCGTGTTGAGAGACAGGGAGCATGAAGAGACACCTTTAAGTATAAGTTCATTGAATTTACAGTACAGGGTATTTCTGAAGCTCAGTCTAAGTGGTTCCTTGAACAGATTTATCCTTAATGCAGGTTGTTTGTAAAATAAAAAATACAACCAGATTAGAACGCACTATGCACATATTAAGAATGTGTTTATACTTGTAGTTTGGTTCACTTGGCACAAATCAAAGCAGAAAATAATACATTTTTGCATCACTGGTTCGCTTAGTGCTGCTACTGAACCAAAAAAGTGCAAAAGATATGCATTTGCAGTTTTCTGTTTATGGGCTCAGTATCCAGAGATAAAAGACATATTTATATTTATAAATCAGTTTCTTTTTTAATATATATATATATATATATATCACCATAGCAATGAAAATGACATTAGTCCTGCTGATCTGTAGGAAGGAGCTAGCAGCAAGCATTGAGTGTGGCTGAAATAACAGAAATTAGAAAGGGTGTCCACAAACTTTTGCCCTTATTGTGTTTATACTATACCTATACATTTTTCCATATTTATTAATGAATGTTTTTCTTCGCCCCACTTTTCCTTCTCTTTGAATTATACAATCAATTCCTACGGCCAAAGAAATGACACAGAGTATAGATGCATGCTGAGTGAGAGTAAACATTACGAAGCCGCCAAACATCCTGGTCTTTAATTGAATGTTTGCTCCCTAAGTCATTGCCAGGTGGCTGCTTATAATAAGCCATATGAGAGCCAACAAAATTCCACCACCCACCAGCGACTACCAAATATCTGGCCTCGTTAATTGTCATCCAGCTGCCAGTTGTCAGCCGTGTTTTGTTTCTCAGCCAGGGAAGGGATGAATTTGAGGTAAGGCTTCCTGAAACCTAAATTGCCAGTGGGATTTATCACAAACGTGTATAATTAAAATGTATTTAGAACTACACCAAAAATCAATCGAGACTCACAAGCTTAGATCCACTAATGACTTCTTACTTCATAGCTTACCTGATAATCAGCACACTATTAGAGTTTGCGTTGTTGTTTATGGCCTACATTCCAATATTTGCATTATTCATCTCGAGTCTGGCAACGTACAGCAGACAAAATTGGTTTCCTTGGTAACAAGGTGGCAGAGGAGAAGAGACTGTTATTTAAAACTAAGTTGACAAGATCATGTGTGCTGCTTTTCTTTACTATTATTAAACACTAGACCTTGCTTTTATAAATAATCATGCCAAATGACCCCGTCAAGGCCTAAAGGCTTAAATAAAGGAAGCAGACATATTTGTGAGCCATAAAGACAGCAGAGTCTGACAGAAGTGATGTCTTTGAATAGCCATGCCAGTTTTCACTCCCTGCGTTGCCTTTGATGATGCAATAGTGTGTATAGTGTTCTGTGCAAGTTGAGTAACGAGCCAAGGTATGATGATCCATGCAAGAATCTGCACAAAATCAGCTAAAAAGAAAAAATGAATCTACAAAATCCTGTTCAGTTATTGAGCTCTTTAGATATGACATTTGAAGGCTGGATGATGCAGTTATTGCCAGAATATATGTAATCGTATGTTTATCTATGCTATCTATGCTGCAGCACGGTGGCTCAATGGGTAGAACCACTGCCTCACAGTAAGAAGGTCCGTGTTCAATCCCGGGGTGGAGAAGCTGTTAAAGAAGCCAAAAACAAACAAACCTTGACCTGGCAAAGTGCAGCGAAAACAGATGAAAATCAGATGAGAACTATCATTGGTCCCAGATCATGGGAAGTTGACCATTATGCATTCATATGGAACTGACTCCAACCCTAGTCTTTGATTGACCAGTGAGGAGTCCATATGCAGACATGAATTAGGAACTCCTGCGTTGTTTAAAAAAAAAAAAAAGGTCTTCCTTGGCTGTACTCTTGTGGTTGCACAAGCGTACTGGGGTGCCCCCCTGTTACATGAACTGTTGTTGTTGCAGTTAAGCTTCACACACAGCTACAGTACTATAGCTGTCATTTCCTAAATGTGCAGACCACAGGAAACAGTTGCAAGGAAATTTCCCCTGAGGCATAGTGGCTTAGGTTTTTGTTTTGTTTTTGTAAATCGGTTTCTTTTTTAATCTGAGATTGTATTGGATGATTAAATCATTACTGTCATAAATAGGCATTATATATATATAGATAGATAGATAGATAGATAGATAGATAGATAGATAGATAGATAGATAATGAGGGTTATAAACCTTGCTTTAATGCTTAAATCAATATAATAATAAACTTTTTCCTACTTTTGTTCTCAGTAAACATGATGTGTATGAATATGCATAAATGTAGAGGCACTCTACGTGGTCTAAGAAACAGCCCTGTGAACTGCATATGCCAGAGTCTCATGCCACACTTGTCTCATACTTGTCTCATACCACGTAGTGGTTCTGTTAATATACAGTATATTCTGTAGTAATATATATATATATATATATATATTATACAGTAGCTTGTTTTACTTGGGACAACAGCTAACTTCTGAAAATGTAATTGAAATAGAATGTAATTGAATAGAAAAACTTCTGTACTGTTTGGATGGTTACAAACGGAGACTGTTTCTTTAGATTCCAGATTAATGTGCTGTACCAGATCAACATTAAACTGAACATTGTAGTGTATACAGTCGATTCCCGTTAATAGGACCTGTAGCTTATTCGGACCAAATCCTACACAAGTACCTAAACAAATCCTATTAAATACGTGTAATGTTATTTGCTTATTTAGACCAAAATTCTGCTTAATCGGACCAAACAACATGTACAGTATGTAATATCTGTGAAGAAACTTCCAAATTTCTCCCCAGCCACCTACAGGTCTTTGCCTAACATTTTCATTTCCTACAAAAAAAGCCATAAGTCGCAATTTAGCCACAGCAACAGCGCGTCAGATCACACTGGATAAGTTCTTCAAACGTTAACTGGAATTTAGTAAGAACTTGTTTTTTACAGTATTAT
>JAVSBV010072726.1:0-10215 GCA_033117975.1 Parotocinclus spilosoma
TAAAAGGCCAATCCCAAGTTGAGCAAGCCTAGGGCGACAGTGGCAAGGAAAAACTCCCTAAAATGGTAGGAAGAAACTTTGGGAGGACAAAGAAATTATTAAGAATGACAATTAGCAGTGTTCAAACTCTAAATAAAAAGTGGAAAATAGGGAAAAGTGAGGGATTCTGTTGAAACCAAGAAATGCCAAGAAAACTCTTTGGAATTCAAAATAAAACCCACAAATAATGTCAGCTGACATACATGACTCTGTAAAGAAGTGATGTGGCTGTTTCAAAATGCACAATAAGGAGGCACTTGAAAAAAAATGGGTTGCATGGTCGAGCCACAAGAATAAAGTCATTACTATGCCAATGCAGCAGCCTGCTTACAATATGCCAGACAGCACAGAGACGAACCTCAACATTTCTGGAACAAAATTATTTGGAGTGATGAAACCAAAATTAAACTTTTTGGCCACAACCATAACCACTACATTTTGAGAGGAGTCAACAAGGCCCATGATGAAAAGTATACCATCCCTATTCTGAAACATAAAGGTGGTTCGTTGATGTTTTGTGGTTGTGTGAGCTACACAGACACAGGGAACTTGGTCAAAATTGATGGCAATATGAATACTGCATTTTATCTGAAAATATTGGAGGAAAATTTGCACTCATGCTGTGCATGGGATGCACTTGGATGTCGACTTGCCAAGTCTACCTGTCATTGGCTACAGCAGAAAAAAGTGAAGGATCTGGAGTGGCCATAACAGTATCCTGACCTCAATATCATTGAGCCACTTTTGGGAGATTTTTAGGAGTGAAACAAGTGTGAGGTGTGTGCAAGTAAACAGAATGAATGAGTGCTTCCATGAGTGACGTGAAGGGTGCGTCCCAAATCAATTGTGGCTTTTCGGAAGAGGCTGCTGCTTGAACCTATGCTAAGCTTACTTCATGAATTGGTGATATGGAGGTGGATCAGAAGTTTGCAATATAAAATGTCAGTTCAGGAAGTGAGTGCACGGGTATGATGAAGGAAAGCGGGAATTACGAACCATGTATGATATTCAGCGGTACAAAGCAAAGAAAAAGATAAAACAAAAGTTACGAGTGATGAGAAAGAAGGCTTCAGTGTGACAAAAATATGTAGTCTGGAATATAAAGGGTTTGTTGATCTGATTTAACAGGGATGTACATTTGAGCCCAAGACATCTTACTAAAGTGCTAAACAAGACATTTGGAGAGGTAAGGATTGTGTTTGATTGTCTGTGACACAAAAAACTGGTAAGGGGAGTAATTTCAAGGATCCCGCTAAGGGAATTTGTGGATAGTGTGAAAAAGAGTATCACTAATGCCAAGGTTAAGGAAAACAAAACAGGATCAACATATAGAGGATAGCCTCTCAATTGTATTAACGTTTGAAGAAGCAAAACTGTCTGAAAGAGTTTTCATAGGGTACATGAGCTACGAAGTTAGGAATGCATATCTAGCCACCACTTCATGCTTCAAATGCCAAAAGTTTGGACACATAGCCTCTTTATGAAGGGAGAAACAAATATGTAGTAAGTGCAGCAAAGTGTATGGGAAGTGTGACATGGATGCAAAAGTAAAGATTTTTAAAAGCGTTAGGTGACCAAGAGAATGCAAGAAGTACAGCAACTTAAAATTACTAAAGGGCTTTCTTTTGCAGAGGCAACATAAACAGTCAAGAAACTGGAGATGGTACAAATGTCAGCTGTTACACAGAGAAGACAAGTTAAGCTTACAGAGTGTATCAAGCTCAAAGAGGATGCATTAATTGTGTCTAAAAATAACTTCCCTTTGTTTATGGCAGAGGTCATCAATTGTTCAGCTCAGACTACAAACCGAACTGAGTGTATATTAATAGTAAATAATATTATAATATTATTATATAATATTATTAATAGTAAATAATAAAATAATAGGCAGAATTACATTCAGTTACATGTTAAAATAAAAAAATCTAACTATCTAACCAATAAAAGCAATGACATTATGTCTCTGCAATAAATAAATTTGGGAAGTAGGGGTAATGCAAGGGGGAAGTAATTATACCCATTAAGAAACCTGGAAAAGACCTTAAGCAAACGAGTAACAATAGACTACATTGACCTCAAATTTTCTAAAAGACAATGGAGAGAATGAAAACTGATTGATTTACTGGATTGAAACTATCAAAGTGAAATTAGGAAAGGAAGGTGGACAATGAATTCAGTTACACGACTGGACAATGATATAAGAAAAGCACAAGTGAATACGGAATCCATTGTCGCTGTTTTCATTGATATAGAGAAAGCATATGACATGCTGTGGATGGATGGTCTCTTAATAAAAATAAATCAGATGGGAGTTAGGGGTTGACTGCTCTGGTGGGTGTAAGATTTCTTGTCAGGAAGATTCATATAAGTGAAAATAAATGGTATACTGAGCTGAGTTATCAAGTAGAAAATGGTATTCCACAAGGGAGTATAATTATCCCTTTACTATTTTCTGTCAATATAAACGGACTGATTAAGATCGTAACAATAACACTAGAGTAGCATTGTTTGCAGATGATGGAACAATATGGAAGTGGGTAGGTATGGGATTCATAATTAATAAAATGCGATATGTGCTAAATACAGTACATGAATGGGCCCTCCAGTGGTGATTTAGAATTTCTAAGTATAAAAAACGGTGATATTAATTAAAACGGCAATTTCTATAGGTCTGATTAGATCAATGCTTGATTATGGCTGTATGGTATATGGATCAGCTTATAAAACTTTATTAAAACAATTGCACAACCAAGCACTTAGACTATGCTGTTGAGCAAACAAAACCACACCAGTGGCAGCAACACAAGTTGAGATGGGAGACATGCCCCTCCAATTTAGGAGTGAGAAAAAGCAAGAGGATTGTGACAGCACCACAGTGATGTTTTTTTTTTAATAAAACATTTTACAGACACTCCTGTGATATACGCAACCAGCTGCATCAGTGATCTGAGGAAAAGGTGGAAGCTCCACAATTACAAATTGCAGTTGCAAAAATATTAACTTTTCCCAATATATACAGTGGAACTAGAAGCAATATGACAGGTACTACACTTTGGGGAAAAAGTAGAGGATCACCACTTTGTAAAAACTTTCTGTATCAGACATTACCACATGGGCATTTCAGAAAGCCATTGTCAGTGAACAACACAGTTCATCACTCCATCTACAAGTGCAAGTTAAATCTCTATCATGCAAAGCAAAAGCCAAATATCAACAACACCCTAAAACACCCTGACGGCTTCTCTGGACCTGAGCTCATCTGAGATGGATCAACACAAAATGGAAAAGTGTTCTGTGGTTTGACAAGTCCACATATCAAATGGTTTTGAAATTGACTGAAATGCTAATGATCTTCATTTCTGAGAAGGTATACACTGGTAGTGGATCACTAGACATGTGGAGCTAAGCTACTGTTTCCATAAAAGGTTCATCAATATTAATCAAAATATGCAAACTAAAAAGCACAAAAAATCAAAAAAAAAAATGTTAATGTGTAGTGTGCATAGTGCATACCATGCTATGTATCTGTGAAAATATATGTGGATGAGGCAAGTTAATGTATTGGTGCTTGTATGTTAAATGAGTGGGCTAAGTAGCTTAAGCTGCTACTCAGAGATCATATTCTATTGACAAATAAAAATATGTTATTAGGACTGGTGATGCTGGTGTGCTGTGTTGGGTGTTTAATAAAGAGTGGCACTCAATTAAATTAACATCAAGTTTATTATTATTATTTATGCACTTTATACAAAGGGCATTGTCTCAAAGCAACTTTATAGAGTTCCAAAGTAACTAAAAGCCAAAAATCCCTGTTAAGCAAAACAGTGGCAAGGAAAAACTCCCTTAGACTCAGAAGTACATTAAGAAACCTTAAGACGACCCAGATTCAGCAGGCACCCATCCTATTTGGATGGCATGGCATATAATTAAAATAAATAAATACATATTACACAAAGCATATATACAGTGTATAAATCTACATTTGTGCTTTATGTAAAATGTATTTATTTTTATCTATGTCACATCTTGCTGAAGCAGCATTGTTGACATGGCAGTCTCGACTGGCAGTGTTTGACCTCGGGTTAACATACTGTACTTTAACTCATTTAGAATTTGATGCTTGCAACACGTTTCAAAAAAGGTATTCTGTCTGTCTCTATCCATCTGTCTATCTAATTCTATCTATTAATCTATCAGTCTGTCTGTTTGTCGTTCTTTCTATCGTGCCTGGTTTTACAAAAATAACCTGCCAGTCATGCCAGGTCCCGATAAATGTCGGCACCAAGCACTGTAACTTTTGTGGAGTTGCTCAGCCCCATAAACAGCAGTTATAGCTTGCCAAATATATTTTTTTCAAATGAGTGGGCACAAAAGATGGCCCAGGCCCAAATACCTCCAAATTAATGAGCAGGCAAGTAAACTAATAAGCAGTTAAACAGAATATGCTATACATTTTTTTTAATTTAATGCAGGCTGACTTGATGGTGTAGTGGCTACTGTGATCGTTTCACTGCTAGAAGCCATGGGTTCATTAATTGGTAAAGTGTCCCTTAGTGTGTGAATGAATGTGTGTGCACGCGTGTGTGTGTTGCCCCACCATGGAAAGGCTCTCTGTCTAGGGTTGACCCTGCCTTTGCACCCTGAGATGCTGGATGGACACATACTGACCTCACGTAGGTTACGGGGATGATAATGACTAACTGACTTTAATGCAGATGTGTTGGCAGCCCAGTGATGATGCATCATCAGCAGTTAAGCGCTAGTGGCTGACCACACATACTTCAACAGGCATGTGCAAGCTCTCACTATCCTAGTGTTGGAAGCATTGTTAGCGCTGAGGGGAGATACCGATGAGTTTGCAAGTCAACCTATTACAACATTTACCGCACAACAATGATGACTTTTCTGGACATGAATAGAGTACACTATCACATTTTCATTCAGACTTTACAGAGATAGGGAGATATAATAATAATAATAATAATAATAAGTTGTTTAATTTATAAAGTACCTCTGAGTTCCCCCTGGCCCCAGCAGCTCCCGCAGGAGCGCCTTGGTTGGGTCGGTACGGGGCGAGGCGATTGTGGTGTACCACAACCGTCTTACGCCCGGTACCGACCCTGTACACAACATCGGACAGACATTGGATGACCTTGCAGGGACCCTCCCAGTCCGACTGCAGCTTGGGGCACCGACCTTTATGTCGCCGTGGGCAATAGAACCACACGCTTTCCCCAATCGACAATGGCTCGCCACAAGTGCGCATATCATAGGCACCCTTCTGTCGCTCGCTCGTGCCATGCTGACGTCCTCTGGCTGCCTTATGCACTGCAGCCATCCGAGAACAGACGTCACGGACGTACACACAGTTGGCAGTGTCCCCCATGCCATCGCCGGGTGGCAGACCGAAGCATAGCTCCACCGGTGTGCGCAGTTCCCGCCCGAACATCATTCGGGCCGGGGTGAATCCAGTGGTCTCCTGGACGGCACCCCTACACACCAGCAGCACCAAAGGCAGGTGTTCGTCCCAGTCCTTCTGGTGCTGGCTGGTCACGATGGCTAACTGAGCGGAGAGCGTTCGGTTGAACCTCTCCACCAGCCCATCGCTCTGCGGGCGCAATGGCGTGGTCCGCGGATCCCCAGCCATGCACACAACTCAACCATGACCTGGGACTCAAAGTTATGAGTCCAAGGCGACGATGACAAAATGATTGACCTGTTCCGTCACCGGGAACGGTCCCAAAACGTCAACAGCCAACCGCTGCATGGGGGCTCCTGACTGGGTTGTCTGCATGGGTGCTCGCGAGCGCACCGCCGGCCCGGAGACGTAGGTCTTCATGGCCAGCCCGTGAGGATTCACAGCCACCCAATCTGGCCTACACCCCGACTCCACCCAACCCCGGAGCTGGATGAGTTCCTCGTCCTGGCCCTGCGCTCTTTGCAGCGCCTTGCTGTCGAACTGGGCGTCCCCTGCTACGGGTGCAGCACAACGTGCTTCACCCCGATCATCCACCACCTTGCTCGCACGGCCAACAATGTGCCTTACACGGCCACTGCCAAACTGCGTCGACTTTACCCGGGTCCGTGGCCACCCCTTCTTTGCTGATAACATGCCCCAAGAAACTCACCTTCTCCTGGAGCATGTTACACTTCCTTGGGTGGAGCTTCAACCCCGCTGCCCTTATCGCCAAAAGCACCAGTTGCAGACTAGACAAAGCACACTCATACTTATTAGCATGGACCAACACATCATCGAGATAGACAACATACGTTTCCGTAGGTACCCCTGCCAAGACTCTCTCCATCAGGCATTCAAACGTGGCCGGTGCATTGCATAAGCCAAATGGCATCACCGTAAACTGCCACAGTCCTTCACAGATGGAGAACGCCTTCTTCTCCCGTGCCTCTGCTGCCATAGCGACCTGCCAGTACCTGCAGCGCAGATCCAGTGAGCTGAACCAACGGGAGCCCGCCACACGGTCCAGGGCGTCGTCGATCCGTGGGATCGGGTAGAAGTCCAGCTTGGTGACGGAGTTGAGGCGATGGTAGTCCACGCAGAACCGCCACTCCCTGGATTTCTTCCGGACCAAGACCGCAGGCAAGGTCCACGGACTGTTGGACGGCTCGATGACTCCAGCTGCTGCCATCTCCCGGATCTTCTCCATGGCGACCTGCTTCTTTGCCCAGGGCAGTCAGTGAGGCCTTAAACTGACTGGTGCTGCCGATCCAGTGTCAATGTGATGTTCGGTGAGCTCGGTGCATGAGCAGTCACTTTCACAAGCAGCAAAAATATCTGCAAACACCACCAACAGCTCCCACAGCTCTCTGATTTGCTGCTCGGTTAAGCCCTGACTACTGCGCTGCCATAACTCGCGGACAGCCTCCATCGCTTATCCGTCCAATGGCCCGGACGCTGCCGCCACGTCCACCCCCGGCCTGGCCTCAGCGGTACGCATTGCCGGTACGGCTCTCGACGCTGAATCAACGGGAACTGTTCACCCTTGACCGTGATAGCGAAGGCGGCTGTACTCACCAGGGCTTCAAGATTTGACAGTACGTCCAACACCAGAATGCAGGGCTCGCAAATGTTGGCCATGTAGAAAGGATGCCGTAACAGTCTTTCCCAGCCTCACCTCAACTTCGCAACAGCTGGTAACAGGAACTGCTGCTCCAGTGACAGAGCGCAACCGAATGTCCTCAGCTGAAGACCGTACCGGGGGTTGAGTGTGGAAGCAGGCCGTCACGCAGCATGGACACTGTGGATCCCGTATCCACTAACGTGGTGCATGAGACGCCGTTCAGCTGACACTCCAGCCAAAGTCCACGCTGGGTACCAATCCGCCCTGATAGCTGCTCAGTCGAGGGTGTTGTGTTGAACCGGGGCCGGCGTTCCCTCGTACGTCAGCCTCTGCGTCGTTTCCTGCCGCCGCAGGTACTTTGCACTGGCAAGTGATGTGCCCTCTCTTACGGCACCTCCAGCAGATGAGACGCTCCTCTGATGTGGCGGCTTCCAACGCTTGAACCGCCGCCATGTTGTCCCCATCGTCCAGCGTCGCAGCTGCACACCTTGCAGAAGCTCTACCCCCGGCCTGTGCACTCGTCGAGGTTAAGACAAACTCAGCTCTCTCAGCCTCGGCCACCGCCGCGTCCAGAGTCACCGGGGCAGCAAGCTTTACGTGCCGTTGAAGGGTTTCGGGACTCAGTGCGTTCAGGAAGGCATCTAATGCTAGCTCGTCTTGAACACGTGGTGGGAAGTTGGGGTAGGCCTGACGCGCCAAGGTAGCAATTTTTGCAGCCAACACGAGGATCTTTTTGTTGCCCTGGCGCCGTCGCTGGGGCAGCTGCTGTCCCACCCAAGATGGCGGCTTAGGAGTTGAAACTGACAGTCGTATCCTTCCCATGCGGCGTCACTGTTGTAGCATGGTAGGCGCAAGCGTGGCCCACGCTCGACGGCGGTACCGCCTTCGGCCCGCCGCCATCCTGATGGCGCTGATGGTGGAAGGGGCTTCTTCTGCGCGCTCTTCCGTGCACCGCGCCCTCGTTGATTGGCTGGCTCCATCTGGTAGAGCAGGGCAGACACACCGTGTCCTGCCCCCGAAGGAGTTCCTTCTGGCCATCTTTGAGCTGACGCTGCTCAGCCAGAATCCGCTGCTCTGTTTCCTCTATCAGCTCTTCCAGACCCGCCGCCCGTGGAACGTGATTTTCATCCCACTTCTGACACCAATGTAGAGTCGGGGTGGAACAACCAGACCGAGACTCGCCAGCCCTTTTCATAATGCTCTTTATTTAACATAGCAAAACCAGACAGAACTACCAATCCTGATAAGGACTATTTAACCAGCCCAGAATTGCATGCGTGACAACAGTTCCCCACCACAGCCATGGGATCCGACATCCCGCTCATGGTAGCCTGGAGGACACTCCCACTCACCCCCCACACACACAACGCCGCAGCTCACGAACACAGAACAGAGCACGCAGACAACACTTACCCCACTAAAGAGATCAGCGAGTCACCTAATGTTCGCTGGTGCCAGGACGCTTCCCTTCCGACAGCGACCGACGTTACATTATTAACCAGGAGCCAGTGCAGTTGGGATAAAACAGGAGTGATGTGGTCAACTTTTTGGTGTAAGAATCCTAGCAGCAGAGTTTTGGATGTATTGTAAGATTGAAGTTCGAAGACTGGTGTGAGTGCAAACCGTTCTGTTCCATGCCCCACACCATTTCCTGGAGCACTTGGAGGAGGTGATCTACTGAGCAGTCCACTTGGCTCTTTTGTATTGTGATAGCTAAGTGTACCGTTCCGCACCCCTGAGTGGGGGGGTGCTGAGAATGATCCACCAACCAACTCATACCTACTCAGTGGTGCAAGACTTCTTTTAGTTGTCGCACAATGTCCGAGCCACACCAGAAGGCAGTAAGTCTCTCCATCCTTTGGTTGTCAGAGAACAATGTGCTTCTAATGAGGATTGAGTATCCTATGATTTTGTGTATCGGACAAAATATTTGCAGATGTGCATTTCTTACATTATTTAATTTATTTGGTCTTAGTTACAATAATATTTTATTTAAGTTTCAGTATTAATACAAACATAATTATTTCAATTAACATCTGAGATGATGGGTCCCTTTTTGAGTCTTGGTCCACCCAAGGTTTATTCCTTACGTTATTTTTCTCAATGTCTCCTTGTTTCTCCTTTTCACTGCCACTCTAGGCATGCTCAATTTAGGATTGAGCTTTTAAGATAGTATAATGTTGTAAAGTTGCTTTGAGACAATGCTCCATTGTAAAAAGTGCCCTATAAATAAACCTGACTAACTGACTGACTTCACATGCCATAATACAAATAATGGTAGATACACAGACAAACAGACAGACATAGATAGATAAAGAGAGAGAGGGAGAGAGAGACAGAGAGAGAGAGAGAGAGAGAGAGAGAGAGAAAGAGAGAAAGAAAGAGAGGTATAACTTTGCAGATTCAGCGTGTGGTGTAAATGTCCATAATATAGGTGAGAGACACAGATTACTTTCTCAGCTGTCTTCACCTCTGAAGGGTTTGTGGTCTGAGACCGCAATTCCCAAACCAAAAAGTAATATAGCTGCTGAGGATTCTTTCGACAGTCCCTCTGTAAAATGAACAATGGGAGGTGGAAGATAAGCTCTCCCCAGCCTTCGCAGAAAGTAGAGACACTTCTGGTCTTTTTTGTTTATGGTGGTAGGACTGATAGACCTTTTTGGTTCACAGATGACATTTTTCGTTTTTTAATGACTTTATGCGATGAATTCATATATAAAAAGGAAAATTGTTATTGTCATTACTGTTACATATTATTAAAATAAATTAATATTTAATTATAACATATAATTATTGATTCTGAAAATATAAATTTCAGAATTCAGAATTTCATCACATGATTTATAATAAACTCAAATGATGAGATGAGAGTTCAAGGCATTACATTATGTGTCACGACTAGCAATACTGAGAGGACAGGAGACGGAGATGCAGAACAATGGGTGTTTATTTTTTAGTGTATGGCACAAGCAATGAGTCAAGTGAGGTGGGAGGCGAGAGGCAAGAGGAGCAATGGGGCAATGTTGCTGCAGTGCAGGGTTCGAGACCGGGAACCAGGGTCGAGCTGGAGCCCTGGAGGGGAGACAGGGAGCAGAGC
>JAVSBV010072737.1:0-10214 GCA_033117975.1 Parotocinclus spilosoma
GATATATTCTTTCAATTTAAGCTATGGTGGATTAAGGGCCTTGCTTAAGGACCCAACTGTGGCAGCTTGGCAGAGGTGGGATTTGAGTCCTGGACCATCAGGTCCACAGTCCAGTATCTAAACCACTAGGCTAACACGGTTCCCTTGTTTCTGTTAGTCTGTAAGTCCTTTTCATTTTTGGTCTGGAGCACATGATGTAAATTTCTTCCAAACAAGATCTGAAATAAAGATTGGTCCGACAACAATACATGTTTCCACTGTGTGATGGCCCATCCCAGATGCCTTCAAGCCCAGAGACATCTATGCAGCTTCTGGATATGGTTAACATAAGGTTTCTTTGTTGCACAGTAACATATTTATTTTTTGACTGCAACTTTGTATTGCAGTGCTGGACGAAGGTTATATAAGCTATTGATAAATGACGGTTCTTGATGCAGTGGGGGAATTTTGAAGCATATGGGGGATCAAAGACCACTGGTGTTCTGTTTAAGATTGCACCCTTGCCCTTTACAGACTGGAATTCCTCAAGATTCCTTGAATTGTTTAATTATTTTGTGGATTGTATATAAATATGCCTTCCAACCTATTTTTGAGGAATGTTGTTTTTTAAGATTTCACCAAGTTTCTGATGCATTTTTTTTGACAAACTGGAGAACCCCTGCCAACCTGCTGGCTTGTTAAAGACTGCTTTTCTGGATGATTCCAACTACCTGTTGGCAACACCTGCCCTAAATTAACCCAATTTTTGCAATGTTTTGAAAATGCAGGAATGGTTGAATATATTATATAGTTAAATGAAGTTGACAAGTAAAAAATATATAATTAAAGTAAAAGGAGTTTAAGGTAATTAAAAGTAAATGTAAGGAAGTCTGCATTTTTAATTTGATTTGTTCATAAAATCCCAACAGTTTCTGATCTGGGGTTGTATTACATAACAGTAACTTGTGGCACAAGTAAATAAGCATCTGTAGATTTGGGTCAAATGGGCTAACCTTACCTGTCGATGAGCCTTGTGTGCCCAATGCCCTGTAGACAGGTTGTGTTTTGTGCCTCCTCAAACTATTGGTAATTGATTATTACTGTGACCTGGTCACCTGGTTTTAATGATTTGGCCCTAAGCTAATGGATCTACATCTGCTAATTTCTCCCTCATTAACCTGATTGACTATGAGAACCTGCTGTTCGAGTACCATCTTATATATCACAAATCTTGACAGTTGGCAGTCTGACAGTTACAGTATATATAAAAAAATCAGTTATGCACTATTACATTTGTGAGTGTTTATTATGATTTTATATACTCGGAAGTTGTTTATACAGGGTGAGACACACTGCGTGCTGAATTGTGTATTTTTAGCAAAGGCTGCCCAAACTATTGTTGAGGTTTCTTTGCTGGTAGTGGCCTTTGGTTGAACACATGGCTTGTCTTCCACAATACCGGTTTCTCTGAATTTGGCTATGAGGGCTGCAACAGTGCTGTGTGAAATCGGTGGTCTTTCTGGGTGTTGGTTATTGTCTGTGGCTATGATATGGCAGCTGTGTTCCCCGGACATCAGAATCGTCAATTCCATCTTCAGTTACCTGTGGTGAAGAACAAAAGTTGAAATTTCTGTGTTAATAACTTTTGAACCACAAGATATATTACAAATCTGATTGCCATGTCCCTTTACTTGCTGAGGTTTTCACATATGTCTTTTTCCCTGAAATAATGTCTCTGAAATAAATGTCCTGTGACTTATAACTCACCCTGTATATGCATAGTTCCATTTGGCTTCATCTTATCGTATTTTAATTATATGCACAAGGGCATGTACTATTTTTGAAAAAGTTTCATTTCCATCAAGTTCAAGTTCAAGTTTCCTCTTCTCATTAGTGTGATTTTGTTTGGGAAAAGTGAGCAAGACTGAATTTCCATCAGGCAGAGAGAACTGCTGCATGTAATTAAATAGCACAAAAAGATAAATATGATTTGATGGCTCATAGAATAACTGTGGAAGTCTAATTGTATGCAGTGTTCTTGTTTTTAGCCATGGTAGCCAGTCTGTTGGCCATAATGGTTGTTTGATGACAGAATAACCTCTGATGACATCTTCCAACTTGTCCTTTGCCTGAGTGAGTTTCCTAATGACATATAGTCATACCCGAATGCCTGCAGTCTGCCTCTCCTTCTGTTGTCCCTGTGTGTTCAATGGCAGTAAGTAATTTAGAGTGTTAGAGCTGTTACACTTCCTTTGAGTTCATTGTTTTTCATTGCCATATCCCATAGTTCACATCAAACTCCTTAGGTAGCCTCAAAATAAAAAAAAACTTGACATGTGTCTAGTGTCTTATTCTTGTTAACCTAATTCACAAGCGAGAAAGCAACAGGAATGTCTTTATCACTCTGGGGAGGTACTGGACTATACACTAGAAGGTTAAAGTGGGGTGGGTTCATATCCCACTTCCTCCCAAGCTGCCCCTGTTGGACCCTTAACCCACAATTTCTCTGTCGTTCTGAGCGTCTGCTAAATTACATAAATGTAAATGTATTATAGGTCTGGAGTACTCAAGTCTACCTCAATACTGTATGTATTTTTTTTGTGTCTTTTTTCATTCTCTTAAAGGTATTTTTATGTAGACATGTTATCATTATCTATTGGCAATACACTGCTCACAAAAATGAGGGCCTATTAAAAAATAAAAACAAAGCAATAAAAAAAAACATTTTATCTTTTTTATTAAACAAGAACATCAGAAAAGCAAACAACATGCTGTATTAAAGTTGTTTTATAATGCAAACGAGATGCTGGTGGTGAAAATGCACTATATAAAAGGCTGAAAGTGCTGGAGTATCTGAACGTTCCCTGAACTGGAAAGTGCACATCCAGCCCTGCAATTTTCCAGCCCTTGTAATGCCTCTGCAACACTATTGCGAAGCTTGGAGAGCCACTGGACGTCTTGAAGCTGTTCAAACACAGACAACAGTGGAAACAGCATTTGATACATCTCAAAGTGTGATTAGCAGACTGTGGAATCTTTTTCAACAGTACAAAGAAGAATAGGGCAGGGTGCCCAACAGCAAGAGACGACAGCTTCTTGACCATAATCCTAACCTCTCCAATTTAAACGCCTTGTCTGTAGTGATTGAAGCAGTGCAGTTTCAGTTTGTTTGTGCAGCAAATGTATGCCATAGTCCCCTAACTTCAGTTTGTTCATGATCAGAATTTATTACACTTTTTGCAAAAGTGCCCAAGCAAAAGTGTCTTTTTTCACTTCTTATGAGACTTTTGACCATTTGACTACATACGGGCCTTAGGAGAACAGATAACATACATTCGTTGCACCATAGTCTCTGTGTTGGACTGTGGTGGTCTGGTTGTTAAGTCACTGGACTCTGGACCAGAAGGACCAGGGTTCAAATCCCACCTCTGCCACGGTTGGGTCCATGAGCGAGGCCCTTAAACCAAATAAATTGTGTTGAAATGAATTATACTCAGTACCTTTTGAAATAATTTTTACACAAACTCCATAATAACATATTTCCAGTTTTTACAACAGGTCTTGTATGACAGTTGTGGTCTGTTTCCTGGCATATGATCTGTTCATTTTATTTACGAATCATTTGCAAGTAGATGTGAGTGACATGTAGTGTAAATGTTTTACAGGCAGATACCATTAAACTGACATATAACAATATAAATGTAATGTAATATACACTGCTAGGGTACTAGTTCTACTACATTCTGGTTGAGAGGTTTTTCTGTACACTTTCATGGTTGATAAATTTTCAAATTCGCCCTGAAATTTGACAAAGGTGTTTAAAAGCCACTAAGATTTTTGGCAATAATAATTGGAAACTGGTGAAAAGCATTTTCCAAAAGAATTCCTTGTTCATGAATGCGGCTGTCTACATTGTCAATGTTTCTCTGCTTGAGTAAAGGAAGCCCATTAGCCCAGCCCCCTCCTGTCACTGTGCATCATCACATTCGTCCCTCCACAAAATATCACTGTACAGAGCAGATTTCAAATCTTGATTCTCAATTGAATCAAACATATTAGTCGATATAATACTGATATGTTATAATGATATGTATAATTTATTTTACAAATACGATGATGAGAATAAAACAGACCAGTATTGTGCATTGTGAAGTGCTGATGTGGGGCTACAGCCCTAGCCTGCTGCAGGATTTTATTTACTGACTCCTTCATTAGTCTGAGGGGGTGGTCAGTTTAGCTCTACTAGAATGCTAAAAGCAGAAAATGTCTGGTTATAGAAATCAAATCTGAGTTTGTGTATGAACCTTGTGCCTCATTTTAACCATTTAAGGACTTCGCCCCTATGATAGGAGAAAGCAAGGTTTAATTTAAAAATAAATAAACAAATAAAATCATTATATTTTTTTTTTAATCCCGCAAGACTGCAAGGCTTTTGTGTTCATCAACTTGTAGTCTACAGTTTTAATGACAATAAATTCGAATGGTTCATAGGTCAAGTGTGTAATTCTCTTTAACAAAATAATCATAAAATCACCGACAATTACAATTAGCACAGCAAATTGCATCATAATCAGGCTTTCATATTCAACTAAAATATTATTAATAAAAATAACAGAAGTAGATATATTTGAATAATTATAAAGTACAAAACATGATTAGATGGGGTGCCTATGACCTCAGGGTCTCACAATAGTGGGATGTGTCACCTGAGCACCTTCGCTGGCATACTGTATATTGTAATGTATCTTTCTGATTCTTTCATTTTTGTAAACAGCATTAGACTTATTTTATAATTACTGTCATAATTAAAGAAACAAGGAAGTGTGTAGGATTTTTATTAAAAAGTATAACTTGCAGTGTTTAATAACATCTGCATTTCCAGTGAAAAGTACTTTTGTACCAATACTTTTGGTCACATATGTGTATGTGTGTGTCTGAGTGTATGTGTGTGTATTGTGTGTGTCTATTAAAGGATCAATGAGATTGACTCCAAAAATAGATAGCACACCACAGAGTGTGATTATATAAATTACATTATCGTATATCTTACAATATACAAGTGACAATATACATGAAAAATATAATAATAATACAAAATATAATAAAAATCTAATCTGTATGCATAGGTCTGATTGGGTGGCACAGCACTCTAAGACACTGTTCTCACTGATCTGAGTTTAATATGGGTCATGTAGCACATTTATAACTGTGCTCTGTGTCCTTGCTGCCAACCATGACCAGTAAAAGCAGTGTTAAAATACATTGGGACAAATATGTAGACTTGGATCTGTATGTAAGTAAGTCTTATTGTGATTTTCTATTATTAAAAACATCTAGGAAAAAGGAATGAATCGGAAACTGTACAGGGAATAAGGAAAGCAGCTCTGAATAGAAAGTCTGGATGAGACCATCTACTGATTTTGGAAAAGTCAAGTCTAGTTAAGTCAAGTCAAGTCAAGTCAGATTTATTTATATAGTGATTTTTACAATGGCGCATTGTCTCAAAGCAGCTTTGCAGCATTATACTGTGTTAAAAAACCCAATCCCAAATTGAGCAAGCCTAGGGTGACAGTGGCAAGGAAAAACTCCCTGAATGTTGTAATGGTGAAGCCTTGGGAGTACTAACACTCAAAAAGAGACCCATCATCCTTGGGTGGCTTAGATGTCAATTGAAATAGTCAGTTTTATTTGAATAGTAAAACTAAATTAATAATAACAGGTAAATAAAATAATGTAAAAAAAAGCATATAGGCAAATATTTTGTCTGATACACAGAGTCACTTTAGGATATTGAGTCCTCAGTAGGAACACCTTGGAGGCACATCGTCCTCTGCCAACTGAAGGATGAAGAGTTACTACCCTCCGATGGGCACGGGCATGGTGGGACTAGTTTCTGTTAATGGGAACCAGTAGAGTGACGCTGAGGTGTTGGAACATCTTCGTGTGTGGGACTGGAACTGGTAAGCTCGGAGAGAAAAGAGAAAAAGTAGTTACTTATTAATTAAGAGCACAGGGTCTGTTAGAAATCACCGATTATATGTGCAGCATGAAACTCTGGCAGCATTAAATATAGCAGCATAGCTAGAAAGAGGAGAACCAGAAGGTAACACAGTCAGAAGGGATCATGTGAGACTTGGCTACCCACCTCCCCAGCAATCAAGAAATCTAAGTGATCACACTAAGGAGGCATGACGACAGCATCCCAAAATCCCAGATCACCATAAATCTCTTTGACTGTGAACCTCCAGCTCTGCCCATAATCTGCCCAAGGCAAGGATGTACAAATCAGGACTTGAGAAAAGCTTGAGAACAGATCAACAGTCGATAGCTCTATTGTTCCTGTAAAAGTAATTTAGGAAAGATTGACAGGAAATTTGAGGGCTAGAACTAATAAGATGTGTGTATATTGTATAAGAGAAAGAAACCTTATGAACAGCAATAATAACACACTGCATGGATTATCTTTCTCTCTCCTGTAAGGTTATGTGACTTTGTATTAAGCAATAAACCAAATAAAAAACGAGAGCTTATATAAAGGTGCTTAACTGAATTCTCAAGTGTCTTGTATAGTGTGAACATTAGTGGACACCAGCCAGACACCAACATGGACACCAATGATTTGTTTTGGTACTTAGCAAACAGCACTGAAAGCAATAGTGGTGTGTTCATACTGTGAAGCCATATGGCTTGGAGAGAAGAATGCAGAATTAATGCCCACAATAAATAATGGCAAACAGTGCTGAACCAACAAAATCAATTCATAGCAAGCAGGTAGGATCTTCTACAGTTTCAAATGTTTCTTATTCTGAATTACATACAGCATAAGTAAGATTAAATGAAATCTTAAATTAAACCATATGCACTGAATGGCCATTTAGAGACAATCTATTTCAAATCTAGTAGTGTGTTTGACCCCATTTGGCCTTCAGGAGCGCAGCAGCTCATTATGGCATAGATTCCACTAGGTGATGCCGTATGATAACCCATGCCTTACAGTTCTTAATTCCATTCATATGGAATTACTTTCATGCTCTGAACATCCCATTCTACCTCTTTCCAGATGTGCTAGATGAAATTAAGATATGGGGACTGTGAACGCCAGGTAAGCATAGATTGTGGGATTGTGGACTATAGACCAGAAGGGTCTAGGGTTCAAATCCAACCTCTGCCAAGCTGTCACTGTTGGCTCCTTGAGCAAGACACTTAACCCACAATTGCTTTGGTTGTATCAGTTGTAGCCTCAAGAAGTCACATTGGAAAACAAAGTCTGCTAAATGACAAAATGTCTAAATATAATAGTTACTGGATGGTGAAGCAGAAGGTCCAGGATTCAAATCCCACCTCCATGCTTCTACCGTTGGCCTGTTTGGATCGTAACAGCTGTGATTCATAAAGATTGTATCAGTTGTAAGTCACTCTGGATAAAGGTGGATTCTAAATGCCTAAATGTAGATGCATAATCAAGGTAAACTCAATGTAATGTTTGTGGAACAATCCATCCACCGTGGAACCATCAATCCATCACTATGTGACATGGTGAATTGTCCTGCCGAAGTGTCCTTCTTTCATGGGGTAAACAGTTGCCATGTAGGGATAAACGTATTCAGCCTCAATTCTTAATTCTCATAAGTCCACCTGCAGGTATCAAAGAACCCAACATATGCTTATAAAACATCCCTAATACAGTTATTCCATCTGCACCAGCCTGAACTGTTGACACCTGACTGGCTGTGTTATAAATCAATTGCTCATGCCCTAAACCCTGCCCCTTCCATCAGTATGGTGCCATAAAAAGATGGATTAAGCTGACAATGCCATGTTTTAAACTGCTCAGTGATCTAAAAAAAATTGAGTTTATACATACTTTTCTGTTTTTATCTGCTGTGCTAGGCCACCCTTGCTACGATGTGACGAGCTTTATGTTCAGACATGTTAGTTGCATTGTATTTAACTGTAGTTTGCTTAACTGTGGACAGCCTTTCTTCAGAACAATTCTTAATATTCCCCTCTGAACCCTTTCTTCGACGTGCTGTTTGCACCCAGAGGATCAGTTTTTGCTCAATGCTCATCCTTAATTATACCATTCTCTTTGAAATCTTGACATTCATTTGCAATAGAAAACCCCAAATTGCTGTCAGTTTTGGAAATACTGACCACCAGCTAAACTAACAACAATGACCAATTCCTCATTTGCTTAGAACACTCAAATTGACACTGAAACTGATCTACAGAAAACTTGATCATTAGTCACGTCTGATTTGAATAGGAAGCTTAACAGAGCAGGCGTCTCTAATAAAACGGCCACAGTGTGTTGTTCTATGAAATGTGATTAACATAAATAAGAATGGATAAGCCATTCTGGATTCATGAGCTAAACAGCAAAAAATGATCATATAGCACAAACGCAGACTGAGGAGATAATGGGTGCGAATGCAATGAAGCGCTTACTGCCTCCTAAAAGATAGGATGAGAGAGAAATGTGAGCATGGAGGGGAGAGTGGTGTTTAAAAAGCCCCATAGGATACTGCAGCCTTGGGTTATTAGGGAAGCAGTTTGATGTCAGTATCAGCATACATATTGTTTCCAAGAGAGGAATGTTGATTTCCCCAGCTGTAGGATTTGGTTTCTCTATGGAGTTCCATGCCAAGCCTATTCGTGACAAGACTATGATAAAGGTGAAGTCATAGTATGGCAAATTTTAAACAGACAGGGAGAAAAAGTGAAAGATAAGTAGAAAGATTGAGAGCTGAGGCATTGAGTGAATAATTTAGCATTCCTGCTTTAGATTTAGTGAGTAATACAGTTACGTACAGGACTACAGCATGTAAGTAAATATTGAACTTATAGGTGGCACACAGAACTCATCAAGCATTTCTACCAAAACATAAATTAATTCACGCCATAAACTGACGTTTTACCTGAATTACACTGTGGCACTGTTGGCACAAGCTTCAGCCTATACCAATACTGTGCTTAAATTGAAAGTGATTGAGGTACTGGTGAAGATGGCCACTAAAAGTGTTTGGATTCACTCACCTGAGGAGTCTCTTGCCTGTCTGCTAAAAGAAGTAGTACTTTTACGCTCCTCTTATTTTGGCAAATGGTCATGCCAGGGATGCCCTACTAGATATATACCCAAATTGGCCAATTTATTAGAGAGTGCACTTTTACCATTGGATCTTTCCTGATATTAGACATAGTCCATAGAATGCAGTATAAAATCAAGTGAGCAAGCTCTTTAGTGTGATCAGTGTTAGTGTGAATCTACATTAGAATAGAAAACTTGCAAACATGTGGGGTTTTCTTATGCTACTTTCTCAAAAGCGTACAGATAATGGTGTGACCAAGGAAGAAAAAATGAAAGGGGATCCTGTGGCTGTAAACAACTAGTTAGGGTCAGATGGGGTTGTCAAGAATCATTTACACATGACGAACAGGTGTGCAGTCTAGCAAATTGCAGCCAATGCAATGCTGGTGCTCCAACTGACATGTCCGAACGTGCAGCTTACCTTTTCTTAACGTAAAGACCAGTGTACGTGCCATTGCTGTCTAAGGAAAACAGAAAGACGATACTCCACTGGCTAGGGCTAAATCAGTTTATAACAGTCAGGTTTTCTAAGCATTGTGGCTGGCCAAGTTCGTCCCTTCATGTAAGCCTTTTACCCTATGGCAGAAGGACAGGTTTAGCAGGACAACCCTCCACAGTCATGGATTGGTTCCAGGAAAATGACAGCAACTAAAAGTTTTAAAATGGGATTCACTAACTGCAGGCAGAAGTAAACCCTGGACAGGAAGTCCACTGGCTGTTTCCATGAACAGACCACCTGACCATCACATTGCTAGCCCAGAACCACTGAGAGCTCTTACCACTGAGCCACCCAACCTGCTTTATGTAGAGTAAATAACAGGAAGTGTAATGCATTAGATTTCAAATGTCTTGCTTTAAAATTTAGATTTTTTTTTATTTTTAGAATTAGTGATGAAAGCTATTGTTTGGTATTCTATGAAACAGTGCCAACCCAGCTTGCCTCTGCTGTTCTCAAATTAATCACTTAGCCTCAGAGGTTGGCACACCCTGAGAAAAGGGAATGGTATATTCCAATTAAATGGGTGGGGCTTGACCTATAAGAGGGGGGAAAGGTGTACTATGGGACTGTCATAGCCTAGCGGTTAAGGTACTGGACTCTGGACCAGAAGGTCCAGGGTTCAAATCCCACCTCTGCCAAGCTGCCACA